>JAMBLF010001251.1:0-125069 GCA_030578115.1 Leucoptera coffeella
ATATTCTTGGGCAAAAATGGGAGTTTATAATACATTGTTTTAATACCCTTTGATACGTAGCCGACAGCAATATTAAAGGTAATTACAAGATAATGTTTTGTTTTAAATAAATCAATATTTTGTAATGATCGGTGTATTATCCAAATAATGAAGGATAGCAGCCGCTATTAAATATATTTTACACTTAAATAATATGAGAGTTTAACATACTAATCTATTTTTGATATTTATATTCTCGTATGTCCTACAATGTCTTATGACAAGGTCTAAATGTAATATACTTAATTACATAGGTATTTTGGACACTAAAGTTCTAATAAGCAGAAAAATACAACTCAACGTGAAAGGTGTGTATCGAAACGTCCATAAAACTATTAAGCAAACTTTAAAATACCTTTACATATCATAACTATCGCGGTGATTGAATTAAACCACCTCCTTAATCTCTTGAGTAAGACCCTTAAAATATTCAATAGCGACTACTCATCCCTTATTTCGGATGCAAAAACTGCATACCTTTTGTACTTACACCATTGAATTTCACAATAGGGTGAGGCAACGCTATATATAAATCATCACTTTGTAAATCACAAAAGCTATAACGGAAACCGAGAATTGTGTGAAAAAATCAGTTTCCTTAAACGCGTAAATTCTTATTCCCACGGTTAGTACACATGTTGCTAACACCTGCCTTTTGAGGTGCGTTGTCTCGCTCTCTCGTAAAGAAGATAGATAAGGATGGAAGATGCCTGGGTGCTGTGACAGGTCAGGGCAGGGTTTTGAATATCTTCGGGATTTTAATTTTGGGGGGTGCAGGGTATTCTGAATATATAATAGATGGATACAATCAAACAATGATTAATTCGTGGATGAATAATAAGTTTTACTTATCTCGAATTGAATAGGGAATTTACGCCCACTGTCATTCTTCTTGTAAGTATATCGTTAATATTTACTAGGGGAATTTATAGATAATTTTAAGTTTTAGTGCTAGTTTTAATCTCCAAATAAAAAACCTATATACACAGTTGCCTGTAATTTGAGCTTATAAGATTAAGTTTTATATTTGACAATAAGCCTATCATCATATATGCAAAATAAGGCTGAATTCAAATTTGGCGATGACCTGACAACCATTCACAAAATACTCTAAATTAATATTCAACGTCAACCACAATTTTATGCTCTAAGATATGTTTTTTATGCCTTCATTTAATTGTATTTCTTAAGAAAATACCAACAGGATTCGCAAGTATAGTAGAATATGTTTACCTTTTCATGAGCTATGTCCTACCAACCTATCTTTACCGCGATCGGCGTCAATAAAACACATTTACAGTAGTCGGGTAACATAAAAAACGCTATCGCATGCAAATAATTTATTTCGTTATTTATCACTCATGAATAATTAATAAAATATGCTAATTGGTAAGATATGTGTTAATTTATGCATTGCTAATAGACAAATGTACGTTTTGGGGAAAATATCAAAGAATAGCGATTCTAAGTTACTAGTTTTTTTTATTGCCAAGCCTATCGTCACGTGCTAGCTGGGACGTAGAAAGAATGCTAACTAGCTGCCGTTCTTCCCAGAAATTTGTAGACTAAGGTACCAGTGGTACATGTAATGTATAGGGCAATGGGCTAGTAACCTGTCAAGAATGACATATGACATCACAGTCGCTAGAACTAAATAGTGACCTATGAGATAATCTTCTCTTCCATGTTCTGTCCACCCCGAAAGGGTAAAAACGTTAATGTATAATTTATACGTAATATTGATGTGAAGACACGCACAAGCATATACATAAATATACATAGGCGTTCTAAATCCCTTTCGGGTGGACAGAACCTCGGGAGATATAATAAATTTTGTAGTTATCGTGCTTGTGATGTCATTCGAAACATTGGTGACAAGTTGCTAACCCATTGCCCAATAGATTCCTTTAACTCCTACAACATGCCAGGAAGAACAAATAGGTTTCCTCACGTTTTCCCTCACCGTAGTATTCGTTGCAGACTTGAGATGTAGGGTGTCCATAATTCAGTGTAATAAATTAGACAGATAACCTAACTATTTCGACCGGTCTTATCTATGCTAATTGCGGAGATATTTAGGGATAGAGACAGTTGGTAGACCCTGGATTGACTTGACTTATTTCCTGTTATCCCTTACCAGGGATATAGGGCTCGAAGAATGTTTCTCCACCGTGGGCAATCTTGCGCAATCTCGTTCAGATCTCCCCACTGCAGTCCCATGGACTTAGCTTCCTTCTGAACTGAGCGACGCCACGTGGACTTAGGACGCCCTGTCCTTCTCTTTCTTAGACCCTGGATTAGTCTATCAAAATCATGGTACCAGTGCTAACTGGGAGGTAAAAAGAATGCTAACTAGCTGCCGTTTTAGTGTCGGAGGAGGCGACTAAGGGACTAGGGGTCCATGGATACATAATATATATTTGACGACCTCCGTGGCGCGATCGGGTAGACGCCTAAACGCTAATCGTGAGGTCCCGAGTTCGATTCCCGGTGGAGGCAGAATTAAGAACTACGCTTTTCTTCTGCTTTCCAGTCTGGTTATTGATTATATATGCTACTCGTATATATGTATTTATCTATGTATAGTACATATGTATATATTTCTTAAATACACGTTGACTAGTACCCTTAACACAAGTCTTAAATGTACTTACCAAGGGGATAGTTAAATTGGTGTAATAATGTCCAAATATTTATATTACACCTGTTTTCCTATAGAGGGGTAGGTATATCGGATGCACTGACAAATACTTTCGCTTCATAGGCGTCCATGCGTCTCTTCATACACACCCGGTGGTTATAGGTACTTCTACCGTAACCCTTTTCCAATACAGATAGTTTTCGATCTTAATATGATATATAAAAATATTTTAATTAGTTTTTTTTTAATTTTTTAAGATTTACTAATTTTATTGATAACTTTTCCTGTGGAAATGTTTTTCTTTACTTTCAATAAGTGATTTTCATAATCCTCATGTTGAAAAAAAAAACCTTCAAAAGGAAATAAACGCAATATCAATTACCACCAACATAACCACAGTTTCACAGATGGACACTTGAACCTCTGACTACCCCGCAGGGGTTAATGGTCGTAAATGTTAGTGTCAATATAAAACCACCTTTTACCAGTCAACACCTAACATGACAGGTGGCTAGCCCATCGCTTATTAAAGTCTTACAAACGTTCAGCTTAACGCACCTGTTCTACTGACTTGACTGACCGGGAATCGAACCCGGGACATCATATTTTACGACCTCTGTGGCGCGAATATCTTTCCATATGAATTCTAATCGTGAAGTCCTGGGTTCGATTCCCGGTGGAGGCAGAGTTGAGATTTACGCTTTTCTTCAGCATTTCAGTGTGGTTGTTGATTATATGCTATATATGTATTTATCTATATAATAAGTATATATTTCATAAATATATATTGATAAGTACCCTTAACACAAGTCTTCAATGTACTTACCAAGGGGCTAGTAAATTGGTGTATCTTACAATATTATTATTACTCGACTGCCCTGACCGGGAATCGAAGCTGGGTCGTCATAATAAGATGCCATCACATACTTGATTAAGCAATCAAAGCTTAGTCATTTGTGAAATACCTAGGTGGTCTGAAGAGACCTAATAAGTGTGTGACTGTAAAACACCTGTTTTCTATATGGGGTTGTCATATCTGGTTTAAGAGTCTTAGGTTCGATTCTCGGTGAAAGTAATTTATTGTATTTTAAGTAGTATTTTGTGGAGTTGTCAATTTTATGTTTATAAAATACATATATGAGTAGATATAAATATAACGAAATATCTCGAAATATTTGAATTAGATATCATGCCTATTTGTCGTGATAGGCAATAGGCAATCCCTTCAAATAGTTAAACTAACTTCTAACTACTTCTTATATAGGATATATATCAACAGATAAATGAGATCAGTTAAACTGCACTGAATATAAATACATATTTTTGATCTTTCGGACTACTTCTTAACAATAATATTATATACAAACTTAAACTTACTTACAATAGTTCATACACAAACTTATACATACATACATATATTCACGCCTCTACATCCCTATAGTATAGTCAGAGCCTATCGAATGCCACCTGGAACGGGTGACAAATCTCTCTTGCTTCATACACCCATTAACCTTCTCATACATGCTCTTCTGTTCTTCACGCTACATCACTACATAGTATAAAACAAAGTCGCTTTCTTTGTCCCTATGTCCCTTTGTATGCTTAAATCTTTGAAACTACGCAACGGATTTTAATATGGGTTTTTTTTAATAGATAGAGTGATTCAAGAGGAAGGTTTATATGTATAATAACATCCAATAAATAGTGGAGTAGGCTATATATTTTATACCCGTGCGAAGCCGGAGCGGGTCACTAGTAAACTTATACACAAAAGACCTCAGATTTTTAATAGTACATTGACCTTACACGACCACCCATATCAAAATAATCTTAACCAAAAGAACATCCCTCTTGCAACCCTTCTAAATAGTATAAGGGTACATTTATACACAAACAAGTAGATAAGGGTAAACTATATCTGGCGAATGTGTATGAGTTCCAGAGTGTTTGTGTATGTGTGAAGTTAAGTTAGAAATAAGAATGGATAATATAAGGATGATATTAATGCGTTTTGTTTACATATACGAGTATATATCATAAAGATAATATACATATTGAATAATAAGGAAAATATAGTAAAAAACTAGAAGAAATGTATGAAAGTTAGCATAATTGGTGAATATTAAATATAATGGTTAGGTTATATGTAAAAAATGGATTCCCGATCTCTGTCTACCTCTCTAAAGGTAAACTGCCGGATTTTATGTATATAATTTTAGTCGTTTGGTATCTAACTATATTGAATCCATTAACAAAAATTGTTGAGATGATTTCTACATATACATATATGTATGTAGAAACATACATATATCTCCCCTTCACATCAAACCATAGGGCAGAAAGACAGCTATTTAAATACCTAAACTAGCATACTTCAAACAGAAGCTTCAGTTAATATTTGTATTGACAACTATAGGTTCAAAATCAATGTTTGTTTTTCACGCATTTTAAAATTTGACACTTAAATACTAAATGTTCCGTACTAGTCTGAGACGTAAAAAGAATGCTAACTAGCTGCCGTTCATCCCGGCATGTCGTAGGAGGTTACGAGACTAGGGTTCACGCCTCAAGTCTCTAACGGCATAGGCAGAGACTATTAGGCTACCTGGAACGGGTGACAAATCTCTCTTGCTTCACTCACACATATTAACCTTCTCATACATGCTCTTCTGTTCTTCACTACGTACTACATTGAGAATAATGTCTCCGATTTGATTTGTAAATACTAATACCTATAAAGGTTTTTTACATACATACATACACATCACGCCTGATTCCCTGTAGAGGGGTAGGCAGACACGAATCCCCATTTGTCCCGATCCTGACAAACCACTTTCGCTCTTTCGACACTCATACACACTCGGCAGTTATAGGTTCATATAACGTATACGACCCCTTATTATTCAACCTCATACCTTTCCAACGTCGTACTCCTACCCAAGCCAAGTAGAAAAGACGTCGTGAATATAATTACATAAGTGCACACCTACAAGCAAAGCAGGCGTGACGTCATCGCGGCGTATTTAGACACTGACCTTGGCTCGGCACAAGGTTCGAAATTAGGCACTTCATCACGGTATAGTTGGAGCGAGTAGTGAAGACTGGTAGGTTTTGAAACATGTTAGTTATGTGGGTATTGAAATTGAATTGGATTAAAATGTTTATTAATATAAAAGAGAATAATATAGGAATTTATGACATACTATAGTATATAATTTTTAATATTCTAGTAATGTATTGACACCTAATACTCGAATGTATTACTAGTTACTACAAGTATATATAATATAGCAAATTCATACTGAGTAATTGTAAAAAAAGCTTAAAAGCTCGCTTGTCATATAAAACATAAATAAATATATAACGATATAATTAAGTGTATGCAATTAAATTGATATAATATTTAAAAGTATTAATACGTTGTTTGATAATGACAAACGAATAACGAGGATTCCAAATTAAGTAAGAAATATTGAAGACAGTTAAGTTTGGTAGGTGATTAATAAATATTGTGTCTACTCGTATTTAAAATTTGAAAGAGATACTAAATTCTTTGTCAGTTAACAGTGGCAACCATTTTATTAAAACTGTAAAAATATAATAATAAATTCACACATTCATTCATAGTATTTTGTAACCACAGTCAGGCAGTTTCTAGGAACAAAATAGCATATTCAAAGTGTCCATTTAGATATTTTAATATCCTACTATTCAGTTTATTTGACGCCATTTTCTTTTCTTACATCACATCATTGGTTACTCGCATAACCAATATTTTCGTCTCTTCTAAAAAAGCAGTCACGTGTTTAAAAAGCACACGACCTATACATTGTTTAGTTTAAGGTACTTGCTATCGAATAAATCTCGTGAATAGTCGCTATAGAATCGACAACATTTTGTTTACTAATAAATTTAATGTATAAAACGACGCACACTGATTAATTACATTAATTATAACGTTTAGTTCCGAGCTTTTTGGGACTTTTATATACGTAATCATCTTCCCGTCCCGGGTGTAAAAAGCGATTAAGGGAATTTAGGTTTTACTTAACTTTTATGTATGACAATAATTCCTTAGAGTTAGTTGTGTGTATGAGGAGGTATATATACGTTATTAAAAAGAGGAAATAGTTAGATCGAGATAAATGAGAATCCGTGATTTCTGCCTACCTTTTTAGTTTATAGTCTTGCATGATATTGATGTATGTATGTCTATATTATGTATGTTTTACATACATACATATTAATCCCTTAAAAAAAGATTATATGTAAAAGCTTTTTATAGAGCTTTTTCATAAGTTTTTTTATTACACATATTTACTCCATTTTTGAATACTTTTCTAAACTTATGGATGCTTTGGTTCTGCCTATTCCTTATAAGAACAAAGCCAAAAACGTATAACAGATTTTAGTTCTTTATAACGAAGTCATGCAACAATATTCTCCAAGGTTACTGAGGTTGAAATGATATATTTCGTTCAATTATTTCACTACATTTTCCTCTTATGTTATTACGTGCATTCGTTAGCTTTGATTGCTTAAACAATACGTTTTATAATTAAATCTAAATGTCAGTAATAATTACGAATCAAGAACTAAATAAGTATATATTTGTTCATTAGCTTTCGTATTGGACAGAACATGAGAGATTTAGTATCTCTTAGGTCACATTTTAGCATTTTTTACGTCACAGTCTAAAATGTTGAATGAGTATAATCATGAATTTTTAGTTTGGAAGATGTATTGACTATAATTGAAAAGGGCATGCTTTTGTTTAGACATATGCGGATGAATGATAGTAGATTGACAAAAGGAATATATAATAACATATAAACGTAGCTTAAAGATACATTATTTCATTGCAATAAATCATAGTAAATCGTGTTCTAGCTATACAAAAGTTCACAACGCTGATATTATATCATCCCCGCTACACGTACAATAAGAGATATTTCTAATAGATTGAAGTATAATATATGCTTATGTAGCCAGCGTAGAACTTATACAGATCACATTGGAGACATTCTTCTCAAGGGTGTACGTAGTGAAGAACAGAAGAGCATGTATGAGAAGGTTAATAGGTGTGAGTGAAGCAAGAGAGATTTGTCACCTATTCCAGGTGGCGATGGATAGTCTCTGCCTATCCGTTGGGAACGTAGTGGTATGAATATATGTATGTATGTTTTGTAGTCCAAGTTTAACAAAGAGTAAAGATGAGGTAGTAGAACCAATTTAAAAGGCATTAAAAATGAAACTTACATATGAACTTGGAACGTCTAGTTATTATTTACACGCGAGATAATTTTCAAAATTACACCGAAATAGATAAAGTTAATAAGAGCGATACAAAGGTAGTTTCAGTATACTGCCTTGCTTATACGTTGTATATTAGCAAGTCAGGGACTTTGTAGGTTGTAATCAGCTGATATTCTAAGACACTGCTTTATAGAGACGGGTTTTGTTTGTTTAAATACAAACGCATTCGCAAACATTATCCCTTGCGGGGTAGTCAGTTCAGGTTTCCATCTCCGCAATTGCGAAGGTAGTAATTCTATGGCCATCTCGAACCCACGTGTTGACCGGATAGTCAGCAATCAATGTGACAGGTGGTAAGCCATGTTTAAATACGTATTTTCATTAACGTTAAGACTTTGAGCTGCGTTTTTATGATCGATCATAAAATTGATTATTATAGTTTCGTCTCATTAAAGTTGTTATCATTAAGTTTCAGGACTATTAGTATATTTGCATTAAGAAAATAGTTACGTCAACATGTATCCATGGTTTAACCAATGCGAATTAATAACAGTTGTCTGTTATTGGTCAATGAGACTTCATTTCTAATTTACTCACGTCTCATTGGCCTGTTTAAATTCTGAATATCATGATGTCACTATTTACTCACTTAACACGTATACTCTATAATATTTCAGTTCGAAACCCTATGACAAAAGGTTCAAGTTTAAAAGACCCCTGACTAGAATTATTTATCTATGTATTACATATACAATATTTCGACAAACAAACCTACACATATATTTTTGTAGGAACATCTATGTATGTATGCATATTAAAATCCACATATATAATTATCTTGTGTCTGTGCGATATAATTTGAGTCGACGATGTGTGCTGGAGGCTAAGCTACATTCTTTTCGGGTGTAGGGTGACGGTAGTGTGGAAAACTTGGGACAATAATGCAGAGTGGTTTTACATAGTGTCAGAAATATAAACAAAGAGTAGGCCATAATAAATGTAAGCAAATGTTTAATTTAATAGAAATTTAAGGTGTTTTGAACTAACTAAAACTTTTAAATACAATGTCAGAGGTAGATCGTTTAGCTATTAAATATTAATACATTAAATTTAGATACAGATATACTTTTAAAATCTCAATCTCATGGGCTACAGTTTAACTTAAACTTGTGATAAACTTTCTGAGATAACTTTCTGTCCATTGATCTGACATCACTAAATTTCTGAATCACGAAAAGGCCCAAACGCTTTATGCACTCATCTATAGACTCAAAATTCAAAACAATAAAATTACACAAACCTTCAACATAGTATAACAAAGTTTTAAAAAACTTTATCTCACAAAAACAGCAACTCATACTAACCCTACTCTCTGCTTGAGTTTGAGTTATTACCACGTGGTTCCTGCTTCGGCTTAGACGAAACCTTGTTCGTTGCCAAGGTTACCACGTAAACAGTTTCGTAAGAATCTAACCGACATACACGCAACCAACTTAAGTATGGGACTATGATTTAGTTGGACGAGTGTGTATGAGGAGGTTTATGGATCAATGAAGCGAAAGATGCTCGTAAATAGAGATACGTGATCTCTGCTTAGCCCTCTAGGAAACGGGGGTTTTGAATATGTATGTAAAGTAGTTAGAAATATGAATTATTCTATATCTACATATGTACATATAACATCCGTTACCCTTTAGAGGGATAGACAGAGATCACGGATCCCAATCTATCCCGATCCTGACAAAATTTGCTTCGCACACACTAGGCGGTTGCAGGTTCTTTTAACGTCACCCTCTTTTTATAATGGCGTCTATCTGACTGTCATAAGTCTTATTGGGCCGGCTCCTATGTAACCGCCCTTCCATTTCACACACACATATTTATATCGTCGTTATCAAGTATTAATATTATTTAAGTTATATAACACTACATAACACGTTGCAATAGACAACATATTTATTCCGAATTATCAACCATTATTCTTCATAAATAAGACATCAGACATTTCAAATAGCATATTTATGGACCATGAGTAATGATATGAAAAAATACCTATACAATTTTCATTACCATTTATTCATAGTTACAACCAATATAAACTGATCTCTGTATCGAAACAAAATACTCAATGAGAAGGGTCTAATGATATATAAATTGTCACTCTTGACATGCTTAACTAAACCATTTTATGAAGACCTCTAACAGGGTGTAAAATACATAGAATTAGAGGTCTTAAAGACGTGGTACAGTCAAGATGCTGTAATCTTAGGCAGCTGTCAATCAAATACGTTTCCGAGAACAATTTTCGGACCTTGAATATACCATATTAAACTTTGGTCATATTATTTTTAACTCGTTTGCACACGTCATAAGACATGAGGTCTCTCAGTCATTTTTACCTCAACATTATTCAATAGTCAATAGTCAGTATCTGTATACAATGATATGGTTTACCACCTGTCTCTTTGGGTATTGATTCTTAGCTAAAAAGTGGTACAACATCACTAAAATATACCTTGGTTGATGGTGAATACACTATTTCTGACTACCCCGAAAAGGTATAAAAGTCGTAAATACGTATGTATGTATTTTGGATTAAAAAGATGGGTTGCTAAGCCATTGCTTAACTAAAGTTCCATACTACGTTACAACACTTTGAGATACAATTTAAAGCAAAGGAAGCATTTAGTTACATAAAATAAATCCCAGCTAGCACAAAATGTTTTATGATGAATGCATGTAGTGAAAAACAAGTATAGGAAACTAATTTTTAATGTACATACTATGAATGCTGCTAATAATCAACTAAGGTAATAAATCTTTGAAGGAGTGTTGATAAGAACCGTGAATACATCGCCAAATTCAGATTTATACATAATGTTCACTAGGATTCTAAAAAACATTTCTAATAGTTACTAGTATTTTACTAGATAAAACTTTTCGACTGTTAATGTTTAAAACTAACCAGAAATCTACAAATATAAGATTGATCTCTGAAAAGAAGGTCACAAATCAATTATTCAATCATTAATTAGTGACATACACATTCGTTATAGTATGAATGTGTGGCAGTTAATAATTAACGTAATACTAATTGGGTATAACAAATTAGATGCATGCCCTTTTGAAGTCGGTTTAAATTTAGATTTGTGACCAAGTACGAAAAGATTAGTTATTATTCGTCAGTATGTATATCAGTTGCTTTACTGTATAAATTAACAACTAGCTGTGTTTACTTGTTGAGCCGTCCCGCGACCACGGCCTATGCAACTGGGTCGAAACGTCGGGTGAACTAAAGGTATCTATATCTTTCTTAATTTAAGTCAGATAGACGCTATATTGAAAAAAGGTGACGTTAGGTGTTCCTCTAACCGCCGAGAGTGTATGAGAAGATGTATGAATGTCAATGAAGCGAAAGTGGTCTGTCAGGATCGGGACAAATGGGGATACGTGATCTCTGCCTAGGTCTCTACATTGTCATAATAGTTTTATTATAGTGTACTAGTCTAAGATATAAATAGAATACTAACTAGCCGTCTTTCTTCCCAGCTTGTTTTAGATAGTCTAAAGACCTGGAGGTCCAATAAATCTTTTAGGCGTTGAGCTGGTAACCTGTTACTAATGTTTTATAACAATACCATCTCAGTCCTAATATTAATACTAAAAGTGACATAGATATATTATATAAATTGACACAAAGCGGGAGTTTTAAGCCCGCTTGTCGTCTTGTGAAGAACAAAAGAGCATGTATGAGAAGGTTAATGGGTGTGAGTGAAGCTAGAGATTTGTCAGGATCGTTCCAGGTGGCGATCTTTACTCTCTGCCTAACCCGTTAGGGTCTTAGAGGCGAGAATATACATAGAAATACAATCTCAACATTAAAGTGTATTTATATATAAAGATGTATTGTAGTGTTTAACTACAAAAACTTGACCCTATCTAAAATCAAATAAAGACTTCTTAATCATGGTCAGTTCTCATTTTTTCACTCAAAATAAAAAAACAAAATTTGAAATTCCGAAGCGCGCCCCCTATGATTAAAACATTTGGGTGATTTTTTCAGTGACATTGACACTTTACATTCATTTATTAATATTTACCACGAATTCGTTTCCTGAAAAGGGTGGTCTATGGTACGGAGAAGAGCGATTTGAACTTGATAGACAGAAGTTTAGATATAGTATAGTTAGTTAGTTAGTATAGTTTTATCGTCCATCTTTACATATTGTAAATAATAATAATATTTTTATTTCTAACTTTAGTATGACTATTAAAGTTGTGAACGGGTTAGTAAGGCATATTGGCGAAATATTTCAAGCTTTACATATATTACTTTTAACTTTAGCCGTCTCGCATTTAATCATTCACCTAGCACATAATATAATATAAGTTAACTTAAATATTATATTTATCCCTTTCAATGTGAAGATCGCATAATCAAAGATCTACCTATTCATAAATTAGATAGAAAATAACTATTTTATGAACCCTAAAGAAACTTTTTCACTAAATAAAATCATTACAAAAACAGGGCTTAAATCTTCTTATGCGTTTTAGCTTAAACCCAGTTCAATATTGAAATTTGACACTTTTTGTCATTCGCTACCAAATTTAGTATTACCGATCAGATATTGAACTAATATTTTGCAAAATTAGTGGACTAAAGCCCAGCTTATAAATCCAAGACCAGTACAAAATAAATCGCTCATCTCATGAACAAAACATACCCTGTCTTAATACATACAGTGTCCTCTATTTTGTCCAAAAAATCAACATGAATTTGACTTAATGCATACGACCTTCCAACTTTGGGAAAAAATATGTATTTGTACCACGTATAGTCTGAATGACGGGATGTTGGTGGTTCCGGGTTTGATTCCCTGTTTAAAAGTATTTAAACCAGCGGGATATGTATATTTGTGACACTACAACGATTGAACTAGCCCCTTACTAAGTATATTTAAGACTTGTGTCAAGATGTATATTTAGGTCATTATTACACCAATTAAACTAGCCCCTTGCTAAGTACATTTAAGACTTGTGTTAAGGGTATTAGTCTACGTATATTTAAGAAATATATAAATTTGTATCTAATAAACTTAATTCTACATATTTATTTACTGCCCTATATACATATGTCGCAGTTCGAATACAGACGGTAATTGTGTCTATGTTTACCCACTTTGATATCGAGGATGTTTGCATAAGGCTAAGTTGAGGTAGGTATCTTATCATTTGCCATCTATCGTTTATTTATCAGAAACCATCTTGTCATTTTAACTTAGATTATACGTAATATGTATCGAACTACGGTAATAATATTATTAGTAATGTTGAATAAAATAATTTGATATTAGATTTTTTATTATAACTTCATGCTAGGTGTCATGCAAGTAACCACTGGAATGCATTGAGCGATGGGCTAGCAACCGGACAACAATACTTCTTCAACAATCTCAATATGATTGCTAAAAGGACAAAGGATATTTCGTTACCGAACTTCTTTGCATATATTGGTGACAAGTTACTAGCCCATAGCTCAATAGATTCGTATCTACGCAATAGTACCTTAATCGTATCCTAAGACGTAAGAACGGCAGCTAGTTAGCATTCGTTTTACGTCCCGGAGTAAATCATGTAGTATAACGAGTACTTTATTTTTCTTTATAATTATTACTTGTTAATAACTGAATCTTAACATACCCAATATAAATTGCCTTAGAATTTTACCCAAAATTTAACCTACACTATAAGCTCTAACCAGGCTATTCCTTACCACTACTACTCTATACCATCTTTTAACGACCTCCGTGGCGCGATCGGTTAGACGCCTGAACGCTTATCGTGAGGTCCCGGGTTCGATTCCCGGTGGAGGCAGAGTTTGAAACTACGCTTTTCTTCCGCTTTCCAGTCTGGTCGTTGATTATATATGCTATATATGTATTTATCTATATATAATAAGTATATATTTCTTAAATATGCGTTGACTAGTACCCTTAACACAAGTCTTAAATGTACTTACCAAAGGGCTAGTTCAATTGGTGTGATGATGTCCATTTTTCCTCCCAATATTTTCTTCACTTTAGTTACATAAACTGTATTTAGTACTCTTATCTGTCGCCTTGGAACGATCCGGAATCTTACAGGTCATAGTGCAAAAGATATAATGCGGATACGACGGTGTCTGAAATAAAACACCGTCCCATGACCGTTGAGGGGGTAGCCAGAAGCTCTAGGTTCGAATGGGTATGTGTACTAAAAGAGTCAAGACATCACAAAAGACTAAACATTTTCGTCACTTTATACATTACTAGCGACCCGCTCCGGCTTCGCACGGGTATAAAATATATAGCCTACTCCACTATTTAATGGAGGTTTTTATACATATAAACCTTACTCTTGAATCACTCTATTAAAAAAACCGCATCAAAATCCGTTGCGTAGTTTCAAAGATTTAAGCATACAAAGGGACATAGGGACAAAGAAATCGTCTTTGTTTTATATTATGTAGTGATTGAAAAAGGGTGACGTTAGGAGTACCTATAACCGCTGAGTGTGTATGAGTGTCAATGAAGCGAAAGTGGTCTGTCAGTGGGACAAATGGGGATCCGTGTTCACTGTCTAGCTCTCTACAGGGCATCAGGCGTGATGCGTATGTATGTATGTACTTTATACATATAGAAGCCAAAGTGTGTATTAGTTATATGTAAATACTGAAGAAGGGAGACGTTAAAGTACCTATAACTGAGTGTGTATGAAGAGGTGTATGGATGTTAAAGCGTAAGTGGATTTGTAAGGACCGGGAGAAATAGAGATACGTGATTTCTATCTACCTTTGTAGGTTAGGGATTGAAGTGTATGTATGTATGTACGTATTACCAATACATATTAAGACACATAGTTTAAAATTACTTTTATTATTCTTATTTACTTCTTAAGTCACGTCTACAAGACAGATGATTACATTTTCGAATACCAGATTTATACGAAACATGTGCATCTTTACGTACGTAGCGTGAATGATATTATATCATCCCCGCTATAGTTACAGTAAAAGATATTTCTAGAAGATTGCGATATATTATATGCTTTTGTAGACCGTACTTGTCAAGGTGTGTACGTAGTGAAGAACAGAAGAGCATGTATGAGAATGTTAATCGATATGAGTGCAGCAAAAGATTTGTCAGGATCATTCGCTATCAAAACTCTACCCATACTATTAAGGAAGTCGAGTAATATAAAGTTAGTAGTTTTATACTAACATTTTGTGGCTGGTTCAACCGTGAACACGTTCATTTGGACAACAACAATCAACCTCCGACAGAATCTGACCTTGAAGAAACATCCGCGCCATGAAACTTTGGCTATGGCTGCCACTAAAGTAGCGATCGATCTGCTTTTATCGTGTACTACTATGAAATAAGTATTTAGTACTAAGTATTTAGAACTGGATAGTCAAAAATATATCTAAACGTTTCTAAATAATATTTAAGACACTGCATCAATTGAACTAGACCCTTGGTAAGTTAAATTTAGACTTATGTTAACGTATATTTAAGAATAAACTTTTATTAAGTTTTATCTCGATTTTTTTAAAGCGGCGATTAAATTTGGTATTGAAGATTCGAGTGTTTATGTATGTTAGTAGGATGAAATTACTAATAAATATAATCAATATTGGTCCCTTCAATATTGAATAAAGTGTATGGTATAATCGAACCTACATTTAAAACATGTAAGTTTTCCCATAATCTTAAGCGATATCAACTCAAATTAGAGTCATAGATTTAACAGACTAGTATCTGAGGAATAACTTATACTACGTGTTAGATATTAATGCTTATATATGAGTACAACTATTTTTAAGATATACGAAAATGAAAAGACAATTATTTTGACATAAATGGTTGAAACAACTTAGCTTTTACAAAACATACGCAACAAGACTCAGTTAATACAAAATAAATATAATGACTTAACAATTGTTACACCTTCCCGCGCTTAAGCCGCGTTCGCAGCAGCATGTCTAATGACGATAGTACGAAGGCTTCCGCTTGATTGCCGAATTAAACCATTAAAATAATCACCATTTAGCCCGCAATATTACTAAGAATTATGTAGAAGAATTAATAACCTTAGAGTATTAAAACTGATTGAACTGTCAATTTATATGGTCTAAGTTCGAAGAACATTAGTTACGCTAAGATGATGTATTTGTATGAATATTATTGTTTATTATTGAGCTGTAGACCAGTGGGTAAGAACTCTGACTTATGAGAAAGGTCCTAGGTTCGAATCCCAGCTCTGGCATGTACCAATTAATGAAATTTCAATACATAATTTACAGTCGCTAACGGTGAGGGAAAACATTGTGAGGAAACCTACCTATCACTCGGGATAGGTAAAAAGGTGCCTATACAGGGTGATTTGTAAAACATCAACAACCTCGCAAGACCAGGTAGCTATCATCGTGAACAACAACATTTGTTCTACGATTTTTGATAATTTGACACATTTTACTTTCATACAAAAATAAATATCAATTTAATTTTACGTTTGAATGTTCTTAACTCTATGCGTTCTCTAACTCTATATTAATTAATGTATTGAGTTATGATAAAACTCGTAGAACAAATGTTGTTGTTTATGATTTTAGCTATCTAGTCGTGCGAGGTTGTTGATGTTTTTCAAATAACCCTGTATAAACGATATGGTTTACTATCTAGCACGTTGGGTGAAAAATCTAGTGATATGCGGGCTTCGAATGACCCATACCTAACATGCCTTCGAAATTTCGGAGATGGGCATTCAAGCCTCTAACTAACCCGCCACAATAAAAAGGGAGTTTGTACACACAAGTCGTGAAGCGTATGTATAATCATTTTGTAGAATAAGTACCCGTCAGCTCTATCGATAGTTACTTAATAATATTGTTGTATAAAAAACTGCCTTTAAATTACTTAGCCTTAACTTAACGACTTATAACTTATATAAGTAACTTAGGTAATTCTAAAGGCATAAATAATATCAAATAAAAATCAAAGACACATACAAAGTTTAGACAATTGACATACATATACATTCCCATATTATAATCCCTTTAGGGTTTGATAGTACCTTGGAGAGACGAAAATATCTCCTAGGTCACTTTTTAGAGTATCAATTGATTATGATTAATTTAAAAACATTTATAAATATTCTTTGTTTGCAAATCAAACAAAAGCATAAAGAAACAAATTACTTAATTACATTTGCCCTTTCAAAGGCTTTAAAATCGTCGAATATGTTCATAAAGTACTTGAACGTGCAAAAATGGACCATAACCACCTGAATTTAGAGTTTAAATTACAATGGGTTTTACTAGACACCCGAAAATGTTCTTAAGGTAACATATCATGCCAAAATGAACCATAACTACCTCAACTTAGAGTCTAAGATACAAAGTTTTAAAGACACGGAACCGAATCGTGATTCGTACTAATGATTACTTCGAACAATGAGGTAAGTCCAAAACGTCTAATATCGGCTTCCTTTACTCGAATGAAGACTTCCGTCAGGTACAAGGACAGTGCATGGTGATGGAAAATGGAGAAAATGGGCCTATTCCCCGGGATAGGATTTTTATTTCAATTTATAACAGCATACTAATAACTATGATAAGGAATTAAAACTAAACCTAAAGTAGAAATAAAAATTAAATTACATAGAAAATATCTTTATAATCATCGCTGTCAGAGGGTGGTAGGGTTCCCAATACACTGATAGCATTCCCCCTCTGAATAGCTATGCTAATTCTCTAAGAGAAAAATGCTCCAGCCCTGGGATCCCCAAACTTTTAAACCTGGATAGGATGTTTTAGAAAGGTAGGTTTTAAGTAGGGGGTATTTAGATGGACTTGAAGCTTTTTTGAACGGTATTTTGAGACGATATTTGTAGGTATACTAAGTTATGTAACGATTTATTTAGTAGTTAAGCTACAGTTTGCCAGATAGTAAACATAATTAACTTATCAAGCAGTATAATATAGTTTACGGGCATTTGCCTGTATAGTAAATTATTTTTTACGTTTTTTTCCTTAACACAGGGTTATAAAATTTCGCAAATATAAAAATAAATACTCGAAATAATGGTATAATCGTTACCAATATCTTCTAATCTAAATTACACACGTCCTGCATATAGAAAAAAAAGAAAAAATTTGCACAAGAAAACAAAAAAATCCTGACCTTTTCTTCCTGTATAATCTGTCCGCCGTTTTCCGAAAGCGGAGTAGAGGGGGCGCTATACGTCTTCTGGCTCTCATCCATATGTCTCTGCTCATTCTCTTGATCATTATGTGCCCTTAGGTCTTCTAACCCAGACTTGTACTCCGTGAGCCTTAGGACTGAAGGCTTGACTTCTGGCATTTCATCAGGATGCTCATATCGTCTTAGGTCGGCTAAGTTTGGGGCTAAATGCCTGTGATGGTCCATAGGGTTAGGCATTCCAATGGATCTGAGATGCTCTATGCTTCGATGGATGTGGGAGTAGTTGTCTATGGGTATTTCAGCCATTAAAGGGGAGTTGTGGTAGTCTAAACCGCCCCCGTCGGGACGGTAGTCGATGGTACGTCCTTCCATCATTTTGAATCTAACTAGGAGTAATTCTATCTATTTGGCACTTCTGTTGTTTTTAAATACAAAAATAATTCTTCTTATGCTAGGTTTTGTCTTGTCATGGAGGCTGAGATCCTAATTCACTGAAAAGAATAATTGGTGGTGTAAAATACTGAGAGTTGGTGAAAAATAAATTTAAAAAAATGTCGACACGAAATGCTCAATACGATTTTTTGACAAAAAAAACCGACGACGTTGTTATAATAATAATAACGAATTTATTGTTGTAATTTTGGTATATAGGTAGGTGCAATCCCAATTTTTATAGTTTTAGTTTGTTTTTTAATAGTTAGTTTAATATTGTACTCATTTTAATACGAAAAGACGCACTTAATTTTTTGAATTTTATTATTTTAAATATTGGTTTATGATGAAACTACGAAAATACAATAAAAGATAAAATTAAAAAACTTTTTGAATCCTAGTTTTATAACCAATTACATTTGATTACTAATAGGACTATATACCAATTTAAATCCAATAAGATGTTACACTTATGAGATGGTTAATGGGTGTGAGTGAAGCAAAAGAGATTTGGCAGGATCGTTGTTTTTAAAAGCTTTATAGTCTCTACCTATACCTTTAGATATATACATACACATCACGCCTGATTCCCTGTAGAAGGGTAGGAGATCATGGATCCCCATTTGTTCCGATCCTGACGAACCACTTTCGCTTCATTGACACTCATACATCTCTAACACACTCAGCGGTTATAGGTACTTCTAACGTCACCCTTTTTCAATACAAGTACCTATAACAGCCGAGTGTGTATGAGGCTTGTCATAATAGACGTTTTTAATTCAGCAGGTGATCGCGTGGGCTGTGTCAATGCTCTTGAGTTTTGCGGGCGTGACAAATTAGGTATGACACCTACATGTATTTTTTACCCCTAGCTCTGTACAAGTACATGTATGATTGGCTAGACTTAGTACTTGTAGTGAGTCAGTAATTTGTTAGGGAAATGTTCTAGGGTTTTGTTTATGAATAGCTTTATGGTATTTTTGATATTTTGAAGGATAGGATTTTGTTTCATATATTCTAATAAGATTTTTGGTGAATGATTTATAATAGGAATTTGTATAAATTCAATTATTTTTGTATAAGTAATTATTTTGGTTTCTCATCCTATGTATAACTAAGTAATTTAGCGAAAAATATTATTATTATCGCATTTATCTTAGCTAATTTTTTATAATAAAATTTATATCGAACATTAATTACATACATCAATAATCTAGTCATTTAAGTAAAGGATTTACTTAGACATAACTTGACTAATTTTGCAAACATTTTCCTTCGTATCATCATAATTAATATTTTAGTACATACTCAACTTAAATGTAACTTAGGGCCAAATATGGTCACATTTTGACCCCGTTTTCTTAACGAATCAGTCTATCGCGGTCTACTGCTGTACATAAACCTTCCTAAGGCTTTTCACAGACTAAGAATATTTATTTATTCCATAGACTAAGCAAATTTAAGCCATAGACTAACCATTTTAATTTATTTATTACCAATTTTGGTTTTAGTCACGTGTTCTTAGACCAGTGGGGTCTTTAAACTGTCAACTGGTTTGACATTACAATACCTGTTTGTACTCTGTGTAACTATACACAGCGCAGGTGCATGTAGCATAATTTAATTACTGGACATAACTAGTTGGCTTAACAGTTCAGTTCTGTGGTCCGGGGATGATTAAAAATAGAATGTTTCCTTTGGGATGTCTTACATTGTATATAAGTATTTAATACTATACCGGGTAGGTAGAGGCTTAAGGATAACCTAGAAAGGGTACCCTCGATAGCATGTATGTGACGGAGTTTAATCCCTAAAATAGTTATTTCATAACACTAATATACACGTATAATATGACTGAGGGCCTACAGGTAATAATTTTAAAGTAAATGTAAGTGATATCTCATTAGATTATTCCTACATAGAATCTTATAAGAAATGTGACTAAAGATCTAAGCTTATGAATCTTCTAACGATTGACTAGTAACTAGTCACAACTCCCATAGTTTTACCTAAGACTTTAAGTTAGCTATGAATGTAATATTACACCCTAGAAGGAATAAAAGCTTGCAATCTTTTACGTTTAGTGTACAAACATGTTCGTGATAAGATTTTTACGGCATATTGGTAACAGGTTGTTAGCCCATCGCCCAATAGATTCCATTAACCCCTAGTCCCTTAGTCACCTTCTACGTAAAAAGGCATGTATTTATCCTACATACATATACTTTCACGTCCTTTAATCCCTTTCGAGGTGGACAGAACCTAGTAATAATCAAAACAAGCTCAAGTTTCATAATACAAAATTTTCCTACAACGTTTCATTGAGTTTCATCGTGTCAAGTATATTTTTTCAATCTCGTTAGGCATGGATCCAATGGTTTTTGCAGCCAGCACCTACCGATTTCAAGATTTGCAGCCAACGGAGCGTGCCTCGGTATCGATACAAGGTTATGGTGACAAAAAATGTTCGATTAATCGATACTTGTCTACTTTGTGTTTGGTTAACTAAATCGATGTTTTTGAAGCCGATGTTTTAAAAGTAAAGTAGTATTTGATGTTTTAGTTTTGGAATATAGTTTATAGGTGCAATGTCTCAAATTATTCGATAAATCGATACTTTTCTACTTTGTGTTTGAATAAACTAAATCGATGTTTTAAATGTACTTTAATTTGACTATCGATGTTTTAGAAGTATGGTTTAGTGTTATAGTTTCATAATATAGTTTATACATATAATAATTCAAAAATATTCGATTACTCGATATTTGTTTGCTTTATGTTATCGATCTTTTATAACTATTATTTGATGTTTTAGGTTAATTAAGATATATAATTTTGACTATTTAATTTGAAAGAATAAGCAAGATGATCGATTATAATAGTGAATCCCTTAGTTTCTTTTTACAGGAAGGGGATGAAAAAAGTTTTCTAATTACCATAAAGATTTATTAGGATTGTAATTATAGTAATTATTATTATTTGTTCAATGTTCAAGTTTAAATGTTTATAAATATTAACTATTAGGAAGGTAGTGCTAAGTAACTAAGTTAGTATAAAACAGTGTCGTAGTAACTTAATAAAACCTTTTAAGTCAATAGAATAGGATTTAATAAAATTTACTCTACGTAATTATTTTGTACGTTACGGTTTTTTTTTTGTTCTATACCTATTTTTTTAATATCAAACTGTTGTCATAAAAAAGTTCCCATCATATTAGTTTTCGGTAATTAATCCAGTGGCAGTGACAGAAAGCTTTCAGCCAACACCTTGTCAAAGCGACAACATACGCAAGACAACAAAAATAGAAATAACGTAAATCAAAATTTATTTTTCCCACCTCATATTTAGTTGGTTGCCGAAATGTCTTCCGTATTTTATATGCGCCCGCCGACTCAAGGTCACTCTTGACAGCGGCCGACATCGGGATATGCACAACATACCTATACCTACAGATATCCTTTGTAAACACGCGGTGTATTGAGCATTTCGCTTAGTAAATAAAATACGTACCTGCTTAAAGTATCCCGGTAACCACTGCACAATATCACCTTCAAATCACAGTTAGTTTGTAAAAAGTTAAAATAAAACGGTTCGGTTAAAAAATACTAGGCTAATATGTCACATGCTCTGCACTGTTGTCACAACGTTGGATTTGGGGAATCGGCGGGCGCGCCCAGTTCTGCTTGCAAATAATGCATTTATGCGAAGCACGGTGGCGCGAAAAAAACTGGCGGCCGAGAGACGCCGCGGCCGAATTACGAATGCCGCCTAGACGACCAGTACCGATTTTTTCCCGTGCCGAATTACAATACAACAACAATCACACGTGACACGAGTCCCCACGGCGAGCGGGTACCAGGGCAAAAAGCAGACTGAAATTACTGATCTATAGTAGAAAAAGCAAAGCAGGGGTACACCAACACATTAAAATGGAAAAAATTACACGAACAACAACATGGACGGCGGAGCTTAAAAAATTTAGTGGGGAGACCTTTCATCTCGCTCGCTCGTAGCCGCGCGTCCCTCTCGCACGAGCCATGGCTACGCACACATACAAACGGTGGTTAAACGAAAAAAATGCGAACACATTTTTTATTCTTCCACATTTTTATGTGTGTAAGTGGGTGAAGCGAAACAGGGATGCGGCGATCTGCGTCCCTTTAAGCTGCACTAGAGCGACAGGGATGCAAGAGCCGGCCACGTGCTAGTCCCTTGCATTAAATAATAATTAAAATGGCTGTAGCTTAAAAGCTTTATGCCAGACTGAATTTTTGCGACACTAGCCTGAATTTTGCATAACAAACTTAGCATTTTTTCACATATCTCTCTTTATTATAGTCTTTAGATTTCCTAGGGTATAAGTTAGTGTTCTAGTCTAGTTTTAGCGCTTGGGGCCGAGACGCGCAGAGCTGTCGCGCCGGAAAAAAGATCAAGGACGCGGCGGGAAAAAAATAAAAGGTATTGATTAAATGGGGCTGTCATTGACCAGAATGAGGGGCCTAATTGTATGCACGGAGTAAGTGTACTGTTTAGTGGATGGGAGAGCATTTTATCTTAAAAAGAATAGGGAAAACTTAATACATATCTCAAGAAGGATAAAATTATCTTATAAATCTTTAATCATATATGTATATAAAAGGAACTAAATATACGTATTTTTTGTTCCTTATAGTCGAGTAGACAGATACAGTTTAAAACTAAACTAAAGCTTGAAGCTTTGGTAACTTAAAGCGTAGATTTTAAGACATTCGCGATTTATATTCATAATTAATAACGAAACGAGACTTATCGCGTAAATTTTTATATAAAAAAGTAAACTTTATTATTAACCCGACGTTTGAATTTGAGACTGCCCGAGACCAAGACTGCTGCAACGTAGCTGAATTGTCAAGTTAATAATAAAACGTAACTTTATAAATCATTAAATCATAGAGTAAGTATAACTTATACATAACTTAATACTAATACGATAAAACTACAACGAAAAAGACACATACAAACTTTACTTACGATATTTATTCTATAGATAAAACCACAGGAAAACTTTGTACCATTCTAGTCTGCGACATAAAAGAATGCTAACTAGTTGCCGTTCTTCACGGCAAGGCGTAGAAAGCGACTAAAGGAAGAGGTATAATACTTTCATTGAGCGATAGGCTAGCAACTTGTCACCAATATTCCATTATGACATCGCAACCCCAAAATTCATTCTGATAAGTGACCTAGGAGATATTATATCTCCGCGGTTTTGTCCACCCCGAAAGGGATTAAATGACGTGAATGTATATTTTATTATATACGTTTAAAACACAATATTCACTTATTTCCCTAAGTGATAGACATAGTAATAAGTTTTAAAGAAATTTTCATACCAAATATTAAGGATGGTTGCTAGTCTATCACCCAAAGAATAAGAAAACCAATTACTTATTTAATCTACATACATACGCCTATATTCGACAGAGAGTAGGCAGAGATCACAGATCCCTATTTATCCAGATCCTAGCAAACCATTTACACTTCACTGGCATCCATACCTCATACACACTCGGCTGTTATAGATACTTCTAACGTCACCCTTTTTCAAAATGGCGACTATTTGGTAATCTTACTTCTTATTACTCCTTAACTTAAAAAGACAGATACTTACAACTTTAAGTCTCTTTCTAGCACTGTTAATCGTCCAATACAATCTTCAATGAAGTAAATTTATCTTCAAGATAAACTGTCAGATGGGTAGTGACAGACATTGAGGGCTAATGAATAGTTATTAGGCATTATATCAAGCGTGTTCAGAATTCCTAGGTCTAAAAGAGATGGTTTGTATTCTACCGGTTTTAGAACATACATATATAGATATGAAGCAGGTTTTATTCCTTTCGGGGTGGATAGAACTTTGGAGACATGATATGGATTAAAAATCTACGTGGTCACGCTTTGTTCTATGTGTTTTGTTCTAATCACTACATAGTATAAAACAAAGTCGCTTTCTTTGTCCCTATGACCCTTTGTATGCTTAAATCTTACATTAAAAGTTTTTTTATAAATAAATTGACAAACGTCTTAATTCCAACTGTTACTAAATATACTATAGAATATAAGCACATACATACACATCACGCCTGATTCCCTGTAGAGGGGCAGGAAGAGATCACGGATCCCCATCCGTCCCGATCCTGACAAACCACTTTCGTTTCATTGACGTACACCTCCTCATACATACTCGGCTGTTACAGGTATTTATAACGTCACTTTTCAATATGGCGTCTATCTGATTGACACATGTATGTATAAGTATAGATAAAATGTACAACTAAGTATAAATACCTAATATTACTAAGTTACACTTCTAAATGAACATTCAAGTACAGATTTCGACCCAACAGGGTTCATAGGGTCAATTTGGGGTCCATCCGAGCAGATGGTCATAGGCCTTATTGATTGGGGAGTTTAAGCTCTATTCAAATGAAAAGTTACAATACAACTTATGATAGATGAGCTTTTACTTTATATTGGACACTATTACACCAATTGAACTAGCCCCTTGGTAAGTACATTTAAGACTTGTGTTAAGGGTAGTCAACGTAAATTTAAGAAATATATACTTATTTTATATAAGAACATACAAATATAGCACATATAATGAACGACCAGACTGGAAAGACGAAAAGCGTAGTTCTTAACTCTGCCTCCACCAGGAATCGAACCCGGGACCTCACGATAGCGTTCAGGTGTCTAACCTAAGTAGAGAAACCTCATTGCCCAATATCATCTCTTACAAGGTCAGTATTGAGGCGATTGGTGTAAAAAACTTGTGACACGGTTGGGCAGAACCGTGAAATATGACTAACTGGGTTATGTATAAGGTGTTCCTTAAATAAGGTTAGATAGAGCCTTAATTTACATACACAAATAAATAAACAAATACAAAAAACAACCCTTGCGGGGTAGTCAAAGATTCAAGTGTCCATCTCCGCAATGCGAAGGTAGTAATTCTATGGCCACATCGAACCCACGTGGTAACTAGATAGTTAGTATTAAATGTGACAGGTGATAAGCCATGTCGCCATTTACAAGCACTAACTATTACCTGTTCGGGGAACAGGTAGGTTTCCTCACGATGGAAAACCCATCACCGTAGTATTTGGTGTATTTGGTAAATGTATTTTTATTACGAAAATGAACATAGAAATTCATTAAACGTCATTTCCATTGGTACATGCTCAAGCGGGATTTGAATCCTGTACAAACAACTGAGCTACGTCGAATTACTGAGCTATAAATAAAATAAGAGTTTTTCCCAGCATATCGTAGGAGGCAACTAAGGGACTAGCTGTAAATGAAATCTAATGGGCAATGTCCTAGCAACCTGTCACTAATGTTCCTTACGACATCACAACCCGAATATTCATGCTTAAAATGGCCTATGGAATATATCTCCGAGGTTCTATCCACCCCGAAAGGGATTAAAGGACGTGACGTAAGTCATACTATAAGTACGTATTTAAGTTTCTAAGAAAAATACCTAGAGGCGTCTGTCGGCTATATTTATATAGCACCTATTATCCCTTAGTCACTTCGTTTCTAAAGCATATTTCCTAAAAAGTCGTAAAATAATAAAAGAGAAACATTATAACTTTTGTCTCTTAAATACGTACAATACCGGCGGTATGGCATACAAAAGTTTCCTTGAAATGATGTGCTTTAGTTTTTTCAATACCTGTGTAAGTGTGGGAATTTATTATGTAATCAGTTGCCTTAATAGTCATGTAAAAAGTGATTCAGTCATATAGGATAGTTGTAGTTTGTATCAAGTGATGGATTGGTAACGATGAATTGAACCAGCCCTTTTGTAAGTACATTTAAGACTCGTGTTGAGGGTACTAGTCAACGTATATTTAAGAAATGTATACACATTATAAATGTAGATAAATACATATATAGCATATATAATCAACGACCAGACTAGAAAGCAGTAGAAAAGCGTAGTTCATAACTCTACCTCCACCGGGAATCGAACCCGGGATCTCACGATTAGCGTTCAGGTGTCTAACTGATTACATTTACCTGTTCGTCGAACAAGTAAAGGTATTTTTATTACGAAAATTTACAAAGAAATTCATTAAACTCCATTTCCATTGGTACATGCTCAAGCAGGATTTAAACCCTGTACCCACTGATACAGAGTCAAGCCCCAAAGAACTGATCTACGTCGAATTAGTGCAATATATGTCCAAAAATAATATACATATAAGTAATGTATGTATAAAGATACAAAGACGTAAATATACAAGCATACACACACTCTAACTATAATATGGAGTCCTTAGCATTAAAACGGAGTAAGTGAAGCATTAACTAAAAGTCAATACTCTGCCACAGAACAGGTTTTCTAAAACACATTCTGCGGTACCGTTGACAGATGGTGCTAGTCTCTGATGGACAGCTGATAGCATCTATAGACGTCTACATATACACACTATGTGTATAGTTCCCGAGGCGTTGACTTTGCTATGGACAAAATTCTTTATTGGATGTTTAAGTGGTCGCCATTGAGAAAAATAGTTTTATAGATTAGTGCTTTAGATATACATAAGTACATACATAAATTGAAGCCTCTACGTCCCCAACAGGATAGGCAGAGACTATCATTCGCTACTTGGAACGATCCTGACAAATGTATATAGCTTTAGATATATATTTATTTTATTAAAATATAACATATTATATTTCTATCAACATATGTCTGTATAAAATTGACACTAATGAATTAAAACTATAAACTTAGAGTACAAATAAAAATTAAATTATATAGAAAATATCTTTATAGTCATCGCTGTCAGAGAGTGGTAGGGTTCCCAAGACACTGATAGCATTCCTCCTCTGAATAGCAATATTAATACTCTGAGAGAAGAATGCTCCAGCCCTGGGATCCAAACACTTATCAATTACACGGGACGATATTAATTTATAAATATACTTAGGTTATTTTATTATATATATAAATGCCATCTCAACCGCAATACTAATGTTAAAAGAAACAAAGATATTTTTACTTCAATATTCTGTCCAGTCCGAATGGGATCAACGGATGTGTAATCTTTAGTACTTTAGTCACTTAGTCACACTTTTACAACATATGAAAAAGTAGTCATCTACATATTATCATGAATTTTAGTCCCAGCAATATACCTTATAATACCACCTGTGAACTTTTAATAAGGAAGGCCCAATAAGATAAAATTTAAATGAATATTTAGTATTGTCATGTAAATTTATTTGGTTGCCAACCCTTCGTATTTTGTTTTTCAAAGCTTTTGTCCTATAGGAAGTATATTGTAAGGTATTGAATGCACTTGTTGCTTAAAAGATTCAAATCAATAGTTCTTTTGTTACTTAAATATACGTTCAAGTCATTTATCCCTTTCGGGGTGGACAGAACCTCGGAGACTCGATGAAATCTCCTAGGTTAAGGTAACTAGTACATAGCTTAATAGTTTTTATTGACCCCTAGTTCTTTGGTCGCCTTGAAGCGAGAATGGCGTAACTCATTTTTTTCCAAAAAAGATAACCCGACAAATAAAATGATAAAAAAATTAAACAAAAACTATTTATGTTCTAAAAACGATTATAAGGAAGTAGCTTTCCCTTTTCAAAAATTGAAAAAAATCCTTAAAAGAACACACTCGTGCTGCCGATTTCGGTTTTTGTGTCTGTACCAACCCTTTCGAGTTTTTGCCGTGATAAAAAGCTAAGGGTGTGCTAGGTGGTGTAAGGGTGGCTTTATACTGATCAAGTGTTGTGCAAGTGTATAACAGGTTCATACTTTATTAACATTACGTTCTTAATACCATACGAGATAGATAGAAAGTATAAATTAAAATTCTTAATTCATTCATATAAATTCGAATTTACATAAACTATTTTGTAACATTTTACATACTATCTAATAAAATATAACCTAGTTTAGACGTGCCTCACAATCGTGATAAATAGCTTCTGGTTAAATTATAATAATCATAATTTTAGTACTAGTTTTTAGGTCCAAAACCGAAGATAACCTAAGACAAGACAGAACAGCGAGTAAATGTCATGTTAAATCGACCCCAATGCATCATATTTTGAATACGATTACACCATATAAACATACCTTAACATCACCCTGTTTACAATTGAAAAACAAATGAAGGGAAAACAAATACAGAAACAAAAGACACCCGACAAGCACCTGGCTGCATGTAGAACCTTTTTGCTGCGATCCTCTTTATAGACTCTTACGCACTTCCGCCGAAATCGGAAGGTACTTTTTGTCCAAACTTTTTGTGAGAAAACTTTTTATAGGGCGCCTTTTTTAATAAACTCGATTTCTCTGCCCTTGATTGGAGGCTAGAAAAGTGACTATTAGCGATGGGATCACCACCTGTCACGTTGGGTGGAGTGTAGGGTGAGGGGTGGAATATCTCCTTTAAACTAATAGTTTTTAAGGCACTGTTTTATGTAAGAGATGTATGGATGTCAATGAAATTAAAGTCATTTATTAAGTGTTATATACATACATACACATCATGCCTGATTCCCTGTAGAAAGGTTGGCAGAGTTCACCCATGCTCATTTGTCCTGATCCTGACAGACCATTCATTGACACTCATACACACTCGGCGGTTATAGGTACTTCTAACGGCACCCTTTTTCAATATGGCGTCTATTTGATTGTTATGTATGTTATGTATATATAATATAAAATACGGTATGGTATGGCAGTCACTCTGTCCTCTAAGTATATGACAGATATAATGAAACAGTTCGTGTCATACAAGGTAAGTAGGGTTTTGGTGCCATCCAGGAATGTATGGTTCTCATTCATAAAGGTATTTAAACATACTTCCTGAGGAAGTTATGTCTCAGGAGTATTTAGCTATCCCTTTAGGGAATACGAACGTGATTATATTTAAAAAGAATAAGTCATTCGTATCTGACTTTACCCAAATCTCTTTATCTCTTTCTTGGAATATTTAAAAGTACATGTAGGTAAAGAATCACACCCGTTATTTCAAAGCAATGAAGTAAATCTATGTATATACAAAAGAATTTGTTTCTTTCGGTCATTATTACAAAGGCTTTTGCCATTGCGATAGTTATCACCTAATGTGAGAGACGGTGAATTATTACACTATACAGGAAAATTGACTATTACCTTGAACTAGGATAATAGCAAATTTTCAGTAGCATTGGTCAACTGTTCACAGCATCATAAGAAATGTAAGAAATTATCAAGTTTATGTATTAAGAAAAATATTTAATACAAAAACTGTACCTAAAAACAACAGTGGATTCAGAGATTGTTCTATATTCAATCAGGAATATCCTTTACACTTAAGTATGAATACAATTACCCTTATTGAAAAGTTAAATATTACTAGGTAATATTTAATCTGGCAATCTTATATTTCATCACTTCCTAATTAACTTTGTTTCCACTTCTCTACAACGTTCTCAATTATAATCGATATAAAGTTAGTACATAAAATAGACTACAATACTTGGTCTTTTTGCAAACCACCCTTAACATATTTATGGAATGCCAGACCGAAGAACCAACCCAATCATGGCACTTAACTAGCCTTGCAAAGCTGGCCACATTATCTTGTGTTTAATCTCAGAGAGGATTTTGAAACACTATGCACGAAATTTTGTCCCAGCATGACGCCGTCGCTTCCATTGTGCTACGGAAACCGACCCTTATTTTTTCATCCCTCTGAATGTTCAAATTTCTTTACCTGCTCCTCTTTTACTGTCCCTTTAAGTCCTAAATCACATTGAGCTGTTATACTAATTTCTACTTTATTATAAGTTGTTAGGGTTGATTTTTGTTTGAGTTTGGTTGGAGTTGTATCTTTTGAGGTTTTGTCTAAATCAGTAACATCTTGAATTGCATCTCCCAAGTCTTAATGATTTGAAGTTTTGTAATTAAAAATGCAATATTCGCCTGTAAGTCTAACGACATAAAGGGTAGTTTTTCGTGAAGTTGTTCGGGTATTTGTGATGTTTTGTAGTTGTGGACACGTGGGTGGTTGATACAAGATTTCGCTTTGGCAACAGCATGCATATTCCGTCTTAAAATGTTGAATTTATTAGGTTTAGTGACGTTGCATCCTGTGGTGTTGTAGTTTTAAGTGATTCCAAAAATCACATGTTGGTGGGAAGACAGATGTTGATTTTTGAAACATTTTCAGTTATGCCCCTTTTGTCTTAGAGACTTTTGCTTTAAAGCCTTAAAATAAAGTCTACATCTTATTTTATCAGGTAATTATTAGTTGAAAAGAAGAACATGACAGAAATTGGTTTGGTAAAATAGGAAACTAACATAAACTGACCTATACTGTTTTAATTCATATTTTAATAAGTACATAATATATGCTATTAAAACAATCAAATAATATGAGAAAATCTGTCTCAAATATACCATTGATTTGCATAAATAAAGCACGATGATACTATCAAGAATATGAAATTTAATCCTTTGTTAAACGAAGAATATTTTGAAAGGGAGAGCCGTGGTTTGTAAGAGAATGTTGTTGCCAAGATTGAAAAGGGCTTCTTTTGAACATATGCGGGTGTATGACAACAGATTGAAGAAACCTACTTAAAAATTGGCTGAACATTTATTTACCCTGGTTATAATTTGATTAGCTATAAGTGATTTAGTAAATAAATTATAGCGATGCATTATCACTAAAATGTATTAATTTGAAATTTAATACATAAATGTCAGTAAAGGACAGAAGAGCATGAATGAGAAGGTTAAAATGCAAGAGAGATATCTCAGGATCTTTTTAGGTGGCTATCGTTAGTCTGTCTATTTTGTTAGGTATGTAGGGGCTCAATATACTTATGTAAGAGTGAATCAAAAATTTTACATCTAAGTCCAATTTCTAGATTGAAACGATCGTGTTTAAATGTTGTACCAGTATTTTACCTTATATGTATATTTTAACATTTAACTATTCCCTTTTCGTTGATTCCCATTAATATTGACTCTAACACAAATTTCTATGGGATCTAAATTCTACATTTTATTGCCGATTCCCTATAAAGCTTGCACAAAGGCACCTGAGCTTTTGACAATGAAAAAAGCTCCCTTTTGGGATAAAAACGCAGCTTTTGTTGAGAAAAAACACTCTCCCACGATTCGGTGCAAGACATATGCGGTTTTTTGTGACACTAGCTTTTGGAACTTGGTTTACTTTGGTTTTGTGGATAGTGTATAAGTAAATTGGTTATAAAGGTACTAAAATACACATCGAATAATACAGGGAATCTACTGAAAACCTAACTTTAGCGATCTGTGAATTTGTCTGCAATGTATTTATTTGATTTTATGTGTGTTTTTATACATTTATGTAGACATAAAATATAATGAACCATTGTATTAATTTACTTACAGCGTTCATGTACCCAAATGATCTTAATAATTACATTAGAAAAATAATTACTCGTAAAGCACACATTATTTATTCATATTTACAGCTTTTGCATCTTACAGAATAAGGTACCTAAATATATTATAATAGAAATAAATAAACATACAATTCCATAATTCATATTAGTATAAACATTCAAATCCTGCAATAGTTGTAACAATTGTCAATTTTTTACACCAATTGCAATCGATTGCATTGTAAAACAGTTTTTTGTTCAATACAATTGATGTCGCCTAACACGTACTATATTTGATTCTTTAGAGGACTTTGTAACTCTGTCATAGCTTTACTTAAATTACGGGGTTGGTATATTTTATGTACAATTACATACTAGCACGTCTGGGACGTTAAAAGAATGCTAACTAGCTGCCGTTCTTCCCGGCATGTCGTTGCAGGCGACTAAGGGACTGAGGGTCAATGGAATCTATTAGGAGATGGGCTAGCAACCACTCACTAATGTTCCATGTAATATCACCACCCTAATATTCATGCTAAAAGAGACCTAGGACATATTATCATATCTCCGATGTTCTGTCCACCCCGAAAGGGATTAAGCGACGTGAATGTACACGTATATGTATGTATATAAATAAGTACATATCACGCCCGTCTCTACAGAGGATAGGTAGAAAAAGGATCTCCAATTTACTCAATCCTGACGAAGCAATTTTAATTTGTTGAAGTTCAAACATCTCGTCATACATATTCGGCGATTATAGGTGATTCTAAACATGCTTTTTTCAGTTGTCCAAATTATACTTGTTATTCGTAGAGATGCTAAATGTACAAGATAACTTTAGTTTCTATTATGTGTAGAATGGTCCGATATGTATTATAGAATACTAATAATAATATTTGTAAAAATCTATGTATTTTTATAGTATAAAATATTATACCAATATAGTTATTATTTGGTTACGAATTACATAACTTATTCAAGTGATGATCAACATTACCCTTCAACTTGGTAACCGATACTTAAGAACCTTGACTTTAAACTAAGTACAACTTACTTAGACTGGTGTAGGAAGGTTTTTTGTATCCATCACTGGTAGGTTGTAGGTAGATACCTACTTGTTTGAGTTTGTTACATAATAAAGTATGTACATAGTACCTATATAATATGTATATTATACACATATCTATATATCTTTGAAGCGGCTGTAGCCCAGTGGGTAAGACCTCGGACTTCGTATGAGAAAGGTCCTCGGTTGGAATCCCGACTCTGGCATGTACCAATGAATGAAATTTAAATATGTATTTTCCATTTACGTACATTATTTACATTCGCTAACGGTGAGGGAAAACATCGTGAGGAAACCTGTCTATCCCTCAGGATAGGTAATAGTCAGTGCCTATATACGGCGATACGGTTGACTACCTATCACGTTGGGTGCTGTATATCTAGTGATACTTAACATGCCTTCGAAATTTTAGAGATGGGCACTCAAGCCTCTGACTAGCCCGCCATAATAAAAAAGGAGTGTGTATACACAAGTCGTGAAGCGTATGTATGTATATCTATAAATTACATAATTTAAATAAGTTTAATGAATCTCTATGTACATTTTCGTAATAAAAATATATTTACGAAATGCGTCAAATACTACGGTGAGGCAAAACATCGCAAGGAAACCTATCTGTACCCTGAACAGGTAATATTAGTGCTTGCAAATGGCGACATGACTTACCACCTGTCACATTGAGTACTAACTATCTGGTCAACACGTGGGTTCGAGTCGGCCATAGAATTACTACCTTCGCAATTGCGGAGATGGAAACCTGAACCTCTGACTACACTGCAAGGGTTAATAGTCGTGAATGCGTTTGTCTTTTTGTCTATATATTAACACTCCTCGATTACCTCCTGGACCGATCCTGACATATACATTCACGTCCTTTAATCCCTTTCGGGGTGGACAGAACCTTGGAGACATGAAATATCTTAGTGACGTAGTAGGTTACTAGCCAGTCGCCCAGTACATTCAATCTACCCCTAGACTACTACGGATCGGTCGGGAAGAACGGCAGCTAGTTAACATTCTTTTTACGTCCCAGACTAGGACACTAGATATATGTATGTATATGTTATTTAGGGAATACCGGACATAATTTTTCTGTGTGTTAACAGGAAAAAACTATATAATTTTTTGTTAGTTTACCAACGTAATATTCATTAGTGTTTGTAATAGTAATCATTTTGTTAAGTCTTTGGCACGACCTCTGTGGTTGGATTCGTATGTTTATTTTAAGAGGTGACTAAGTGTTTGGACTTGAGACTTCATACACACTCTGTGTGTGTATGTATGTATGTTGGCAAGGGAAAATACCGTGAGGAAAACTACCTTCCCTTATGTATTAGAAGATAATAGAATCAAAGCTAGTTGGGAGATATAAAGAAAATACTTTTCTGATGTAACAGTCTCCTGTTAGACTGGAACGTAAAAAGAATGCTAACTAGCTGCCGTTCTTCCCGGAATGTCTTAGGAGGCTAAGGGACTAGGAGTAAATAGAATCTATTGTGCCATGGGTTAGCAACCTGTCACAAATGTTACATTATGTCATCGGAATATTTATGCTAAAAAGTGACCTGAGAGATATTATATCTCCGAGGTTCTGTCCACCCCGAAAGGGGGATTAAAGGACGTTAATATATATGTACGTAACAGTAGTGATGGTTCCGATTCAACCTAATGCAACAAAGTTAATAGAAGAATTGTTTTTTGTGTCACTTTTATAGCATAAATATTGGAATTGTGTCACTAATGTTCCATACATTGCATTGGTGACAGGTCGATAGCTCATAGTCTAAATTTCCTAGCTGGCTCTTAAGTCGCCTCCTAAAACATAACGGGAAGATTGGCAACTAGTTAGCATTCTTTACACGTCCCACCATACACTCATCCAGACTGTGGTGATGTAATATTGGTGAGACATACTCGTATAAATATTGACTTAAACATTTAATATGTAGCCAGTTAAGCGAAAAAAACGAACGAAAGTAACCCCTTGACCCATAAACAGTTACAACGAGGAAGACAAACAGAAATCAAAATTAAAAAAGCAAATAAAAACTTAAACGCTTAAATATTTTCAAAGGACAACTAACGGGTTAAACATAAATTTTACGGCGTTTAACATAAAACCTATTATTGCTTAGCACTAACGTGTGATAATATATGTGGAACCATTTTTTTTCTTTCATACCTAAGCAAAAAGGCCAGATCACAAAAAAGGTCTAACAATACAGTACTTTTTGTTTGGTCTTTTTCTAAAATTTTCTTGTCGCGTGGCGCGTGCGGTGCTTTTTCGTCGCGTTTTTGTTTCATTTTTTCATTTTTCGGAATTAAATCCTCTTTGGGTGACATATAATGACATATAAACATGTTTTTTTTATTGGGTATCATTGTCAATTATGTTTTTGCGATGCATTTCTTTGCATAATATATTTTGGTGCAAGTGTTTAGAGCAAGTAGGAAACTTGCGAAGAATATTCGACTACTTTTTCCTTGTTATTTAAAGTCGAGAAAATTTGTAGCGTAATTTTGACGATCATTATATTAGTATTTGCTAAAGTTAAAGATCTTTATTTATTTTATGTACTAAATTTAAGTGAGTTTTTTCATACAGAGCTTTTTACCGTGTATTTTAAAATAGAAGTTTTATTAGTAAGTTTTGATTCTGTCAACCACTTTGACTTTATTGTAGTCGAAAGACAAAAACAGTAGTCAGAGGTTCAGGTGTCCATCTCCGCAATTGCGAAGGTAGTATACTATGGCCACCACGTGTTGACAAGATAGTGTGTTACAGGTGGCAAGCCATGTCGCCATTTACAAGCACTGACTATTACCTGTTCGGGGAACAATTTATTGTACAGTTTTGATAATTTCTTGTATGGTCAAAATGCTATGAATATTTTTCCATTATAACGCCATATTTTATAAATAATATACCTGCTTCACAGTGGCATTACTACGTTTAATATATGTGGTAGTAATAAAAATTGAGTTAGTGTATGGAAGTAAATGTTGAATTGTAATCTCACATTTTTGCCTGGCTCTCTATAAAGAGAAATTGTTGCAACTTGTGTGTATTTGTATTAAAATACAAATATATGTTAACACAATGTGCAACACAATATCTTCTAGGATATTTATAAATGAAACTTAATATTTTCTTGAGTTTCGAAATCTTAATCTACATACCAAAGTTATTGTCAAAAGAATATTCTAACATTCTAGTATATTTCGTGTTATTTCAATAATGTCTATTAATACAGACAGAATCTAATCAATTCACAAGGTGGAAAATAGATTTAAACACGAAAAATATCTATCAATTAATTAACAAATATGATAGGTATCTACCATTTGAATAAAGTAATAGTAATGTACTGATAGTTTTACATTTAAAATAATAAATATGTTATACAAACATGCTTTATTATTATGTTGTATATGATTTTTCGGAGATTCTCTATTAAAGTTTTTTTATATTGGTTATAACTTATTAAAAACATACTATCCTTAGCTCAGTAGCCTAATTCGTTATCAAGTAGCCTAAAAAGAGCCAAAAAACAGTTTAACTCAAAAAACCCATAAACTCTCAACCCCTTGACAAAATGTAAATAAATAGGAAAAAATACAACAAAAACCATACACCTAACTCTAGTAACAAGTGATATTTTCAAAAAAAACTTTTAGAAAAACCCCCCTAGAATTATTATACTTTTAAAAACGCTCAGACGAAAGATTCCGCTTTGGATGCCGAGCAGGTAAAATTCCACAGTTTGCAGGTAGAAAAAAACCTTTTTTCTTAGAATAGAAAAAAAGGTTTCAAAAAAAAGGTTTTATGCAGCAACTACCCTAGCGACGCGGCGACGCCTACGCACCCTTACTCGGATTCAACGATCTTGGTACTTGGTACAGATTTATTCGGAAAAAGCTATGCAAAATTATGTAGATATTATTTTTAAGGGTTTGTATAAGAGGAAACTAAGATAGAATAAATAAAGACAAAGAAGAGTGACAAAAAAGAGAGAAAAAAATGTTATGTCCCGTAGTTTTTATTACGGAAAAATTAGCAATCTACTTAGTGCTTATGATAAAGCCTTAATATTATAAAAGATTGAGTTAGTTTATGTTTAAATAAATATGGTAGTCATACATACAATTATACTACACTCGTACATCAACTAATAAATACCCATTATTTAAATACATTATGAAAACATATTATACCTTTACTTAATTACCAAGATTGACTAATCCATTACGAATTCTAATCTTTCGGGGTTGAAGCCGGCTGGAACGAACGGTACTGTCTCGTCTTATAGAGCATTAAACACACACATACATACATACACACATAGAAACATACACACAGATTGAACAGACCCACCCCAAGGTTTGGGATTTAAATTGTATTTAAAGAGTGAGTTTGCAACAGGCTTTTAAGATTGGAATAGGTAGGTAGGTGTTTCTATTTGTATTAGTTATGTTTCTAGTTGTAATAGTAGGTATTCGTTAAGTTAGTTAAAATGCATACCCTAATGCATAGAATAAAGCATGGTTGATAGAACCTTCTAAAACTACGAATATCTTACTATAGATTACTCAGATTGATTACCAAAAATAATAAATAAATAATAAGAGGCTTTAAAGGTTATTAAAGGACGTTATTCTGTTGGGCCAAAAAGATGATATACATGCATCCCTTTTGGGTACATAATATGATATCTCCTAGGTAACTTTTTAGCATGAATGTTGATGCTGTAAAATCATAATGAACATTGGTGACAGGTTGCTAGGCTATTGCTCAATAGATTCCATTTATTCCTAGTCACTTAGTCATCTACGGCATGCCGAGAAGAACGACAACTATTTAGCTTTTTTACATTCCAGACTAGCATGGGTAGTAGAATGTATAACTGATACAATACTAGAACAAAAATAGAACATAGCCATTCGCAAATTACTTTAATTAACAACACAACGCCAAGTTTCGTTATTTTTTCTATCGACTAATTACCCTCGTTTGTGCTAGCAATTAAATTTGGAATTTTTTGACATATGGTCGCGTCTATTCCGCCATTTTGTGAGCTCTGTGCATTCAAGATGGCGCGGAAAGATGCTTAACGCAACAGGTGTTGTGAATCAACAACGTTGGTCAGGTTACTCATGAATTTGAGTTTCTTATATGTAAAAACATAACATTCGCTTTACGACTTTAATATATAAAGAAGTATGAGCAGAACCCGGAATTTGAAGAAGGCCAAAGGAAATAAAAGACGTGCTTAAACGTATGAATATGACCTGATCATTATTAGATTCTGAGTGATTATAGCATATTCATGACAATCTCACAAAAATCCGTAATTAAAAATTTTATAAACATACGCTTCACGACTTGTATGCACACTCCCTCTATATTGTGACTGGGTGGTCAGAGGCTTGACTGCCAATCTCCGAAATTTCGAAGGCATCTTAGGTATGAGTCACTCGAGGCCCGCGTATCACTAGCCCGGATCAAACCTAGGACCTAATATTATTTACTCTTGATCACTTATTAGCATTAATATTAGGGCTGTTTTGTTATAATTTGGACCATTGGTAACAGGTTACTAACCCATCACCCAATCCATTCCATGAAACCCTAGTCCCTTAGTATTTAGTAGTTTGCATTCTTTTTACGTCCTAGGCTAGCACTGGACATTTCATTACTACATACAGTTACCAAACATATACATACATACACATCACGCCTGATTCCCTGTAGAGCGGTAGGCAGAGATCACGGATCCCCATCTGTCCCGATCCTGACAGACCACTTTCGCTTCATTGACATTCATACATCTTCTCATACACACACGGCGATTATAGGTACTCCTTACGTCACCTTTTTTCAATATAGCGTCTATCTGACTGTTTTATGTATGTAAATTTTCCCTTTCTCAAGACTAACCCTTCCATTTTTTGTAAGGCTTTATTTAAGGGATGCATGCACATTAGTCAGGGTCCCGGGGTGAGATTTCTATGGGAAGAGATTTTGAGCCGAGGCTCTGTCGCTGTCGATTAGAAACATGTGTTTTATGGCCTTAGGAGGGTTAATTTAAAAGGTAATTTACGAAATGTATTAGGTTGTGGTATTAGGTGAAATTGGGGTTTTGATAAACTGTTAGTAGGTTTTTAAAGATGTTGATTATTACATTAAATATTCAGGCTATAGAATGGATGTATATATTAATTAATAGGAAGAAAGGTGAAGATCTGAAGAATGCAATTATTGTTTTATTAAAACCTACCTAACTTCGGAATAATAATTAATATACTGTTTATAAAGATTTGATCAGCTATATCGCAAATTATATAGTCTTATAAATAATACTGATTGTTCAAATTTAATTGTTAGTTTTATTAGTCTTAATTAAAGGCAGAAAGTTTATATCGGTTCTTATGGCATGTTTTATGATAGGCCTATGGTTGATAGTCAGGCTAAAATGTATTTTTATTGTCAGGAAACCCACTCTCGTAAAAGGTATTCTAAGTTAATCCATGTATGTATAAGAAGTCGATTTCGAAACAAGTACGAAGAACTTATACGGATAAAATTAGAGATATTCTTCTCAAGACATGTTAGTAGTGAAGAACACAAGAGCATGCATGAGAAGGTTAATGGGTGTGAGTGAAGCAAGAGAGATTTGCCACCTATTCCAGGTGGCGAGCGATAGTCTCTGTCTATCCCGTTAGGGTCGTAGATGTATGTATGTAAACACAGCATGACACGGCTTACCACCTGTCACATTGAGTACTGACTATCTGGTCAACACGTGGGTTCGAGGTGGCTATAGAATTACTACCTTCGCAATTACGGAGATGGGACACCTGAACCTCTGATTAAGCCGCAAGGGTAAATGATCGTGAATGCGTTTGTCTTTTTTTTGGTATATAAACGAATCGAAAGTAGGAACAATACATGACTAATATACAAACAATATACCAAACATCTATTTCTGACATAAAACCAGCGTTGCGTTTGCCACCAGACGCAACATACCCAGCTGAGTTAGAACCCTTTTGCTGCGACAATAACATGCACAAGTTATACCCCTGTGTATTCGCTTTAAGAAATTAGTGACGTCATCAAGGTCTCCATGATTTAACCAATGAGATTTTATAGGGGTTGTCTGTTATTGGTCAATGTGACTTCTTTTCTCATTTACTCACGTCTCATTGGTCAGTTTGACCTCTGATTATCATAACGTCACTATTTACTTAACGCGAATAGACTATAGTTTGTAAGTTTTATATGTAAACGTTTTGTATTGTGTATGTTTTTGTGGCCGTAAATAAACGCTTTTATTATTATTATTATCTATCTATCTATCAAACAGGGATTGCCATTCCATCTCCCCCGTGAAGTCGAATAGATTAGCGAGTGCCGAACTGGCGAGAGACGAACATGTGCAGAACACTTGTCTCGACATTGACAAACAGATGTCACGTGGAATTTAGACGTGCAGAACGGCAGCTAGTTGGCTTTTTAATGGACTGGACTAGCATGGGATTGTATGTGGTAGGAGGCGACTAAGGGTTAATAGAGTTTATTGCTAGGGATATCGTTATATGATTGTCATTAGAATCCTAATAATTATTCTAAATGTGACCAAAGATATACAATATACATAAAAAAGTATAATGTTTCCTAAGTACTGTCGATCCCAAACGGGATTGAAGGACGTGAATCTGATCGTATGTAATTTACATGATTATAGCATAGTTACTGAATGTCGTAAGAGATGACTAATGGACCAGGGGTAGTGGTTATAGGCGATAGAAAAGCGATTATAATTAAAATATATGAATTATGCATTTACATAATTTGAAATATTAAAAAAATTTACTGAAGCAAAAGATTTTGAACTAAAAAAACTGATACTATCATTTTTTAGACCTAGATTATGTAAGAAATGTACAGCTTATATTTTTTATTCTGTTACCATTACTTAGTAATTACTATTGTTTGAGCTTTCCTAATTAATAATTATATGAACTTTACAGGATAAAAGAGTTGTTATGAGGTGAAGTTATACGCTATTTAACAGTATATTCATAACTACATATTTATTGATCATATATGAGAAGATAATTATGTATTAAAAAAGCAAGTATGGTAAGCTTAAGCGAGTGAAGCAAGGGAGCTTTGTCACCCATTCCAAGTGGTGATCGATAGTCTTTGCCTATACCGTTTAGGACATAGAGGCGTGAATATATGTATGTATTGACCATCAGGAACAACGTAAATCTCTAATCTCTGCCTACACTTCTAATATTATATACTCAAATATAATCTTTATATTTATGTATACACAAGCCAAGTCCAAATACTTCGGCTCAAGTAATTAATCAACACAATATTGAATATATTTAGCGACAACCGGTACAAGCCAAATGTGATCACGCGAAGAAAAAATGACGTTATGACAACCGGTTTATACTACAGCTAACGACTGTGCATTGAGAGGTGGATAGAAACTTGAGTTACGTGTTGGTATTGGTAATAAAAATACATTTACGAAAAGCGTTGAATACTACGGTGACGGAAAAAATCGTGAGGAAACCTAACTGTACCCCGAACAGGTAATAGTGCTTGTAAATGGCGACATGGCTTGCCACATTGAGTACTGAATATCTGGTCAACACGTGAGTTCGATGTGGCCATAGAATTACTACCTTCGTAATTGCGGAGATGGAAATCAAAACCTCTGACTACTATGCAAGGGTTAATGGTAATGAACGCGTTTGCCTTTTGCTTGTCCTACTAATGTTTATCACGCACTAGTCTTACATATAACATTAAAAATTCATCTAGACTAATATCCCAAACACATAAACCATGAAACATCCATGAGATATCATACAAAGTTAGTACACCAAGTCACAAGCCCGAAACTTAAACTTGATCAAAGACACAACAGTTGTATAAAACATAGACCGAAAAAGCAAAACCTTCCTACTCTTAAATTAAGCCACGGTTTACCACCTGTCACATTGAGTACTGACTATCTGATCAACACGTGGGTTCGGTGATCTTAAAAAGACTATCTCCGCAATTGCGGAGATGGACACACGAACCTCTGAAGATAGCATGAGATAAAAGTCATAACGCGAATGACATTATGATTGCTTTTAACGTTGTATTACGATTACGTTAGATTATAAAAGTTAATTCAACGTAGCTCAGTTGTTTGGGGCCTGACTCTGTATCGATGGTACAGGGTTAGAATCTCGCTTGAGCATTTACTAATGGAAATGAAGTTTAACGAATTTCTATGTACATTTTCTTAATAAAATACATTTACAAAATGCGTCGAATACTACGGTGACGGAAAAACATCGTGAGGAAACGTACCTGTTCCCCGAACAGGTAATAGTTAGTGCTGTCACATTGAGTACTGACTATCTGGTCAATACGTGGGTTAGAGATGGCCATAGAATTACTATCTTCGTATGGCGAAGGTGGACACCTGAACTTCTAACCGCAAGGGTTAATGATCGTAAACGCGTTTGTTTGTTTGTATAAAAGTCTACACCTAAGTCCCTTTTCCAGTCGTTTAATAGCTAGTCATCTCCAACTTACGTCCCAGACTAGCACGGGCCCAGGTTCTCGTAAGGCTCAATGTGCCAACGCCTCAACGCGTTGAGATTTTGAACCATCATGAAGGAATGATGTAATGGTCGGAGCTAAGCCAAACCTGTTATGGGGCGACTATGCGATTGGGTTTTAGCGGGTAATGTTGTCAAGGGAATTTCGGGTGATTAAATACATCATGTGCTTTTTGTCATGGCAAGAACGTAGATAATAGATAAATCGGGGTTGTGATGATATTGGCACGGAGCATTTGTGATTGACAATTGCCCAATAAAAACCATTTTATTCTGCTAGTCTCCTTTGACGTAATAGAATAAAAATAGTTAATTTATATTAAACATAAGTCCTACATTAGCAAACATGGCACTTATAATGGAGAATTTAATAATTAAAAATATATAAAAAAAGAAACCCACAATTTCATATCTAAAATAATATAGTCATTGACAATTTGTATCATTCACTGTACTTAATTTTGAAGAATACATACCGCTTTTTGAAAATGTTGGCAATACACACGAGGTTCCTATATTTATAGATTTTGAGGCGCTTGGAATGGAAAACTAATAAGTGTAAAACTCATAGCTGTTCGCTCACTGGTCATAAAATATAATTTTAACAGTTTAGTTATATAAAGGCTCGTAATACTAAGTCTTAAAATATCACCAGGATTTTAAATGTTCAAGCACTGGTATCCTAGATATAGTTCCTAAAATTACTGATCCATACAAAACACGATCATTTAAAGTAACTTAATTAAACCAAATCTTTTAACAGCCAAACCTAACTATCCCACAAAAACCCAACCCGACAGTCACCCTAGCAAATCTCGATGTATTTAGTGAGTAATGCGCATACGTCAATCACGCTGATTAGAGTTGGGAAAAAATGGCGAATCTTTTGAGGCTCCTATTTGGGGGCACCTAACGTGGACCAATAACCCTTGCGGGGTATACAGAAGCTTTAGTGTCGCAGAAATTGCGTTAGTTTTTCTATGACTAGATCTATAGCATTGCAAATCGGGTCTCCGTGACCCAATATAGCATTGATACTGAAAAAGGTGACGTTAGATGTACCTATAACCACCGAGAGGTGGCGAAGCGAAATTGGTCTGTCAGTGGGACAAATGGGGATCCGTGATCTCTGCCTACCCCTCTACAGGGAATCAGGCGTGATGTGTATGTATGTATCTATAGCATTGATAGTCAAAATATGAAAGTACATTTACTAGTGGTTTGGGTGCATGGAGCAGAACTGATGGATGAAGGGAAAGTGAAGAACAGAAGAGCATGTATGAGAAGAGATTTGTCACCCATTCCAGGTGGCAATCGATAGTGTATTCCTGTCCCGTTATGGACGAGGCGTGAATATATGTACATATGTAGGTATTGTTTTGGTGTATACGAGTATCCTTTTCGGGGTGGACAGAACCTTGAATACATAATATTCGCGATCGCTTTTAGTAAGCTATTGGGATTGTAAAAGCATTAAGGCTTTTTATTTATGACATCGTCTTATTGCTATGCTAGCCCATCGTCCAATAGATTTCATTGACCCCTAGTGCCTAAGACACTTCTTGATATTAATGATTTTAAGATTGAATAGTCTACTAACTATAACGTTGTTTAGTCTGCCAACTAGCTGCCGTTCTTCCCGGCATGTCGTAGGAGGCGACTAAGGGACTAGGGATATATGGAATCTATAAGCGATGGGCTAGCAACCTGTCGCCTATGCTATATAAAAATGCCATTAACGGATTAATTCTGAACTATGCCTCCACCGGGTATCGAACCCGGGATCTCACGATTAGCGTTCATGTGCTTAACCATTCACGCCACGGAGGTCGTCAAATGTATGTATGATAAATACGGATTCCTAGTAAAGATTTGCAAATCAATCACCCAAAATAAGTTTTTAGATACCAGACAGAACTATATGGAGGTTAATAGACTAAATATAATATTAACAATCGATTCCATATAGGAAAAATACAACTTCTCAACTAACCCAAACGACGGTTCCCAGACGGAAAGGCAATAAGTGAGAAAATTATATTTTTATGCAAATCGCCCAATGGCATATTAAACGCGAACTGTGACTTCATTAAGGCGAAAATTGCGACTGTCATGCAATAATAGGTTTTGTATTAATTTTGGATTTATCATTAGAATAGCCGGTTTGTTGAAGGAGCTTATTTTTTGGCTTCAGACTACACATGCCAGGTTTAGCCATTAATTAAGTCACGGTAAACACTTTTAATTAATTCAGGTATGCAGGTAGCGTTCATTTGTTTTATTGCGAACATTATAATGTATATTATAATTATAGTTTACGCCGAATGTGTGTGAGGTGTATGGATTTTAATGAAAATGTCGGAAGACTAGGGATGCATCATATTATATTGAGGCAGCATCTTTTCACTGCAACATGGATTGTTTTTAAATTTTAATCAATATAATAATAATATTAAGGATACTGCTACTGTATATTAATATTAGCAGTATCCTTAATATAATGTATATTTAAAGGTATAATGTCTCTAATATTCTATTACAATATTCATACATATGTTGACTGTTCACAGGGAATTACATATATAGTGAAAGCATATAAATAAATAAAAAGCGTTTATTTACGGCCACAAAAACATACACATTACAAAACGTTTACAATAAAAAGAACTTACAAACTAAGGGGTATAACTTGTGCATGTTATTGTCGCAGCAAAAGGGTTCTAACTCAGCTGGGTATGTTGCGTCTGGTGACAAACGCAAGGCTTGTTTTATGTCAGAACCACTGGAGAGCAACGATTATATTTTAAAGAAAATGGTTAAATAGAGTGCTACATAAATAAACAGTATAAATATATACATAGATATAAGATTAATGTAGCCTTTTCGATTTATTTAATGCTAGTCTAGAGCATAAAATAATGCTAACGAGCTTTCATTATTCCTGTTAGAGTGTAGGAAGTGACTAAGTGACTAGGAGTAAATGAAATCAAAATATTTGGAATCCAATTTCGTCTAGCAAACTGTTATACTATTCTCTATTAGTGATATCACAACCGCTTCGTTGCAGCTTTTTATTATCTAGGAAATACATATAATAGTCTTAATAATTAAATTAAAAAGTAAAATCATTTCATCCTGTCATATACTCATTATTGAAAGTAAATAAAATGACCGAACCCCGTTACAACAACATGGAAAAAACCATTTTTGACCCACTGCCATTGTTACGGGTTCTAATCGGAAAACGTCCTTAGAGACTTTTTGCGTCTCTTAAAACGGAGTTATGGCTCTTTTTTCGCACCTCAAAAAAGGCTAAACAACAAAAAGTCGGTGAAAAAAGCAGTATTATGGCATCGTGTTTGTTTATGGGATGTTACTGAATCGTTTGATTAAAGCGAAAGTTTCTTTTTTGGATATATGTTTATTCTTTTAGAATTAATCGCGTACTAGTCCATGACTACGACAACTCTAAGTTCCTTGCTAGTCTTTAACGTAATCATAGCTATGGGTAGCAGCTAGCTGTCTATGGTATGTCGTAGGAGGCGACTAAGGGACTAGGGTGAATAAAAGGTTCATCTTTTGGACTATGGGCTAACAACTATCATTAATTTTCCATAACAATGCTCTCGCGATTATTTCGCCAGAAGTGATGTCCACCTAGAAAGTAACTTATACATGTATCTACATATACATATGTATGAAAATTAGTTCCAACTACAGTTAGTTTTCATACATGTAATAGTCATATCGTCATGTGACTATTCCAAAACTTGTGACACCAAAAGCATTATTAGACGTTGGTCTACTTTAGCGTTTCAATTTTCAACATTTAATCTATATTAAACATCAGAAGTGGTATACTCAACAAATTCTACTAGCCTTATGAAAAATCAGGTGATAACTCTTTGTGTGTTCTCTTACCAACAAACTAAATTTATTGTATACCCTACGTAGTTTTTTACTCAAGTCTAAAAATATCTAGACATTAGAACAAAGTACAAAATTTAACTTTGACCAAGATATAAATAGATTGTTGTTATTAACTCATTGTTTTTGTTCAATTAATTATACGTAAGTTCTCAAAGTGTAATAAAGCGGCTGTAGCTAAGTGGATAAGACCTTTGATTTCTTATTAGAGGTCCTAGGTTCGAACCCCGGCTCTGGCATGTACCAATTAATGAAATTTAAAAGTTTGATTTTCTCTTATTATTATAACTTACAGTCGCTAACAGCGAGGGAAACCTGCCATTCCCTCGGGATAGGTAAAAGCCAGTGCCAGTATATGATTCAGCGATATGATTCACTACCTATCACGTTGGGTTCTACCATCTAGTGAAATACGGGCTTTGACTCATACCTAAAATGCCTTCGAAATTTCGAATATGGCTACTCAAACCTTTGATTACCCCGCCACAATAAAAATGGGAGTGTGCTTACACGAGTCGTGAAGCTATGTATGTATGTTCTCAATATGATGTTTTAAAATTGGTAATATAAATAATTAAGTAAATATACTTGCAATAATTACTCAAACATCTAGTCAAAGCTCGCTAGGAATCGAACCCGGAACCTCTAAGGCTCCGAGCATCAGAGATAAGATTTATAGCTTGTAAAGAATATTCATAACAAATTCATTCGTGCTTCAAAACCGGAATTCATTGTAAGCAGTGATTCGCGCACCTCTTAATACATACATACTTCTATATGCGTCAGACAGACGAAAAAAATCACCAGCAATATCTCAAATCAAAACATACGAATCGCAATTTTATTACTCAAAGATTACGTGTTAATTTCTATTTAACTTCCCATATATTGAGGTTTACCTTCAGTTGACAAACGGCATAAGTCAAAAAAATTCAAAAATGCTAAAATAATTTTTAAAAATACGTGAATAGAGTTGACTTTTGTTTGAAGTCGCGAGAGGGCTTTATTCGATAAGTATGATATAATGCGTGTTCGGCCCAAGGTCAGGCTAGACCAAATTCTGGTTTCCCCTCCCGCTCCCCGCTCCGCCGCGTAATGCAAGGCGATAAATCAAAGGTGAATTTTTGACTCAAGCATATAGGAAACGCGGTAGTGTAGCGGTTTAGAGGAATCTTAGGCAATTCTTTATGCTTTTGTTTAATTAGTATTCAAATTGTATTTAAAATGTACATATATTAGCCACAGAATATGATATAATATAAAATTGCCAATGTTAAGTATTATGTCAGATTTAATTCATATTTTAAGTTTATTGTCTCCGTACCAAACGTTGTTAGGGAATATAGTATGCAGCTTATTTTGTACATATTACATGGCTTGCCACTGAGTACTAACTATCTGGTCCTCCGCGTTTGAGGAGATGGATACCTGAACCTCTGACTACCCTGTAAGGGTTAATGGTCGTGAACGAGTTTGATTTTTTTTATAGATACTCGTATTATAGTTATAAAAGGAACGAAACTTGGTCTTTGTGTGATTTTTGCATTGACGACTTGGTCACTCAAATGTCTGACGAACCAATTGATTTGTGAAACGTATACGGAAGAACATAACATATTGAGAAACTCTGGGTATCATTATATATAGTATTGGTAGTAGTCAAATTTATCTCTTAGGTAAGGTCTTTATAGTAAGTTTATTCTTTATTGCACACACAGTATATTTAGGCATTAACTGACACAGAGAGATTGTACAACAGGCCTAATTGTCCCGTACGTGTCCGTATACATAAATATACATTCACGCCCTTTAATCCCTTTCGGGGTTGTCAGAACCTCGGAAATATTATATCTCCTAGATCACTTTATAGCATAAATATATTGAAGTAGTTACCATTCGTTATAAAGTTAGTGTCTTAGCAACAACTGGCTATCCGTTTGTCACGTTGGGTGCTGATTGGAAGGTGAAAAGTGGCCTTGGTGAGGCCAAAGACTTGAAGTTGGTGACTAATGCCTTTGATTAGAAAGGATAGACAGACAGCTTGGGTATAAGATGATAATTGCTTTCAGAGTAGAGTTTTAGTTGGTTTGCAATACTTGATTGAATACAAAAAGTATTGTAAAGTAGACGTATGCTATAGAAAAAGTATTGTTTTATTTGAGAACAAACTAAGACTGATAAGTTCATATAGATTCACAGTCTCTTTTGAGATAGACAGAACTTTGGAGACAAATATCTCCCTAATAACTTAACTTACTTATAACATTGAGACTCAGACTTTTCGTATTTCATGTTGATCGGGTTAGTATATTCTTTATTCGTAAGTTAGGGCCCTCCATTATTTTCTTACGTTGAAGCGTTAATCTAACATTAAATGACAAAATTATTGCAATATTTTAGAATTCATAACTGCATTATTTCCTTGGAGATTACATACATGATGAATACATTTCATAAGTTTCGCTGTAGAATTTGAACTCTGAAAATTAAAGTCCTAAGTTCATATTCCAAACCACTGTGTTGCTATGGTTAAAATCGTGTTAAGTCTACGTTAAGGAGTATTATTATGTATTTAATCATAAAAAAATAACAATGCTTTTTATATTTAGATTCAATTGAGTAAAAAATTGCATGCGTTATAAAGATGAACACATAACGTACATGCTTTAAGTTTATTTCCGTGTAGAGACAGAGGTATGTTAAATATCAATATACATAGTACCTACATACAGGTTATTTTCAAACATTGAATGCAGGTATCTTCCCTTTTACTCAACAACTCTTGTATGATTTAACACCTTTTATCCGACTTAATCTTTCGATGTCAGGCCTAAATAAAATAGAATTAAAAAAAATTCTTGTACGCATGTTCTATGAAAAAATGAAGAGTTTTATAACTGATTGCTTATATTTCATTACTAATATTTGTGTACCTTTTGAGGTAAAAGGACGTCAAGTCAGAAATAATTGTAAATTTATTATCTTAGTTATTAGAAAAAAACATGGATACCTTACGCTATAGGTATACCTACTATAAAGTAGAAAAAATGATGTATACTATCACCATAAAACTAAGTAACTGAGGAATCGCATAACAAATAATAAAAAACATCAATCAAAAGCAAATAATCAATGAATCATACCTTCTAGATTAAATTACTATTGATAAGAGTTAATTAGATAAAAAAGCTACCATAAACCCATAAAATGTCATTATACTTCAACGTGAGTTCATAAATTTTACGAGCAATAAAAATGCTAATGACTCGACTACTACCGCCACCTAATAATTATTGCCCGAACTACGATCTGTTTAGAAAACCGTCTAATAGATGGCGTGACGCGATCTATGATCTATAATTCTTTAGTGATGCAAATGTATCTTCCTTTTATGGTAATGCAGGTAAATAAGGTTTTGTAATGCTAAGTTAGGTATTGATTGTAATGATTTATCATTGAATATTAAGTCTGTTGGGGCAATGCGAAATAATATTTAATTTATTCTTTCAATGCTGTTTCGCATTGTTTTAGGTGTGGTCAATGTTTGTAGTTTAAAGTTTATATAATCAGCATTAACAAATGTGTTCTAAATTTATTACTTAACCGTTTCGTTACTTTTATAATTAATATGTTTCCACAATAAACACTTGCACTCTTAAAAAGGAAAAATATCGTTAGGAAACCTATCTGTTCCCAGAACAGGCAATAGTCAGTGCTTGTAAATGTCGACACGGCTTACCTACTATCACATTAAATACCGACCATCTGGTTAAAACGTGGCTTAGAGCTTGCCTTAGAATTACTACCTTCTCAATTGCGGAGATAAACATTTCAATTTCTAACCATCCCGCAAAAGTTAACGGCCGTGGAAGCGTATGTTTTAATATTGTTGTGATATAATATATAACAATAGAACGATGCTAACCCATCACCCAATATATTCTATTTACGCCTACTCCCTTAGTTAGTCCCAAGATGCCGCCGGGAAGAATGACACGTAAGTAACATTATTTTCCAATTAGCAGTTATAGAAATGTGTTACATTAACCACCTAAGTCAAAGGTGCCTTTGATTATCATACATACATACACATTTCAACCTGTAGAGAGGTGGGTAAAGATCACGGTTCCTCATCTGTTCCGATCCTGACGAACCACTTTTCATTAACACTCATAAACATCATACATAAGATTGTAACTTAATTTAATGCTTTGCTTTTGTCTTTTTTACAGTCTTCACGATTTCAAACATACAAATAATTTAAATAAAAAGCACTTAAAAAATAAATTCTTCACTTGGGGGGGAATATAGTTTTGTTCCTTTCGCCGTTGAAACTCTCGGCTCTTGGGGGGGCGCGGCTCATGGGGTCATAAGGGATCTTGCCCATCGCCTGCAAGAGTCCAGTGGGGATCGCAGGGCTGGTAGCTTCCTCCGCCAGAGAATTAGTCTGGCTATTCAGAGGGGGAATGCTGCCAGCATATTGGGCATTCTGCGCTCCAACGACAGCAACAATTTTTTTAACATATTTAATTTATAGGTAATTTATTTTAATTAGTTTTAAGTTTGTAAATATTTTGTTAGTTTTAATTCCTTGCTTTACTGTATATAACTTAATTTGAAATATGCTTGTATATTATAATAAAAAGCACTAATTTGCATACCCATTCCAATTATAAAATTCCATCCCCAACGTATTTTACTAGAAGTCATAATTATACTTACAATATTTTCTATTATCTAATAAATATTATTAAGAACAAAAACAAAAAATAAACTTTTTAACTTACTCCTATTTCATACTAAGGTAGTGAGTGAAATATTTATTGTTTCCGAATATAGTATCGAATCTCTGTGTGAAAATCTTTTAGCTATTGAATAATTAGAATTAAAATGAACGCATGGCAAAGCTTAAAAGTAGATAGTGTGTATTCATATCCTAATTTAAAACATTTCACATGTAATAATGTACTAATTCATAAATAATGAATATCAACAGTAATAACATTGTTGACAAATCGATTCGAATTTATTTCTAAACAATTATATTGGTGATCTTATAACTGATAGGAATATCTTCTAGACATGTTTAATAAAAGGCAAGATCGTTATTGTTTACATGATTATTGAGTGGGAGAGATAGGTTCGATTCCCATTGGACGATAAAGGAACAATTTTGCTTCATATAATTGCTAAGTATTATGCAATTATTAAAAAGTAAAAAAATACGTTATATTGTTTAAATATGCGTTGACTAGTACCCTTGGTAATACTACACCTATTGTGGTATTATATTGATCTACTAAGTGGTTATCAAAGTAGTAGATGTAAATTTTAAAATTGTTAATGTTATTTACAAATTAGTATGTATTTAGGTACTTACCTGAAAGTAAATTTTTCGTATGCTGAATTATTCTAAGCAGAATACAATTTATATTCTAAGATAAGCACTTACCTGAAACAAAGAAAATAAAATTAATAAGTACATAATATATACACAAATATAATTATAAAGTGGAAGGTAGAGTCGGACGGGGTAGGCCGCGTAGAACTTATACAGATCAATTTGGAGACATTCTTCTCAAAGCGAGTGTATGTAAAGAACAGAAGAGCATGTATGAAAAGGTTAATGGGTGTATGAAGCAAGGGAGATTTGTCACCCGTTCCAGGTGGCCTAATAGTCTCTGCCTATTAGGGTCGTAGAGGCGTAAATATAGGTATGTATAATATAAGTTATTTCAGTTTAATCGAAAAGCAATATTGCACGCCAGAAGAGGCAGCCCATGTTGAGACTAATTGTAAGAATGGTTTAACCTATTTACGCATGTATAACAAATAAAGTTTCTTTGTATTTATATCTTATCTTCCCTTATAGGCAAAATATGTATATGTTTCTATGTATAATAGTATAAGTATGAATACTTCTCGCTCATTGCGATATTAACCAATATAATAATTCATAAAACGATCTTAACATGCGATTCTGTCGAAAAATCATATCGGAAAACTGAAATAGAGTTTGGGAGACAATAGGTATCTAAGCTTAGCTATCGGGTTGTGATAGTAGTAATAAAAAATATTGCTGAAAGGTTGCTAGAAATTCTACCATTATTTGATTCACCCTGAGTCCCTAAGTCATCTCTTACGATATGCTAGAAAGAAAGCACATTATATTTACGTCCTATTATATATTAAAGTAATATATTGATATTTTCACGCTTTAAATATACGTATATTCCTTTCACGTACTAATAAGTGCAAATGAATTCAAAACTCAACTGAAATCATTAATCAACTTAGAAGTCTCACTAAGAAAAAACTTAACCCCTCTACACAAAAAACTAATCCGCTAACGACATTTTTGAAAAAAACCCGTCGGGTCATATCTTTTTCTCACCATTATCATAAAGGTCATTAAAATAATTCGCTCATTTTTTCAGTACCACCCCACAAAGGTAAAAAAGTCTTGGAATAAATAATTAACCATCTTCGAATTTGCATCTACTCTGTGAGAACTGAAGACATGTGTGCCGTAGTCTATGATAGACAATGGCGGCCGCTTCTTTCAAACGCCACAACTCTTTTTGTTATTTGTTTTTCGCATCACACGGAGATTTACATATCCAGTCCTACCCTGAATTTTGCATAATTTTGGCCTATTTTGCATACCTTTCTTCCTTACGGGTCGTGTTTACGATCTTTATTTTAGTTTTTTAATTCGCGGGGTCACGTTTTTTGTCAGTCTTTGTTCGTGTCATTACAGGGTCTTCTTTTTTTGAATAATTGTATGACAAGGTGTATGTCTTGCGAATAAAGGTTTAATTTTTTATTGTATGGCACCGGTTGCGATGCGTCGCCTGATGAATATTTAAACTTTTTTTTTGTTCATAGACACTGATTTTAGTCGGTTCGCACAAAGAGAGTTTTTTTTTAATTAGGAATCTATCGTGAGAATAAGGGTTGGAAATACTGTTTTAATTAAATGTCTTATTGTTAGTCTTTTGTCGTTATAAAGCGGTTAGGTTGGTCGGGTTCAGTTTGGGTTGAGATTGGATCTGTAGAAGAGATAGGTATAATAAATTTATTTAAGAACAAATATTTATACATAGTTTTGCTAAAATAATACTTTTATTTAGATTAAATATAATCGATTCATAATATAAAAAAAAATATTTATAAAATAGGAGCTGTAATTTTAATGTCGGTTACTAGAAATTTTATGTAGTAGTAGTTTTAGTACGTCACTAATAAATAATTTTAAAAAGTATTATTACATATTTATCTCAGTTTTATTTTTAAATACCCAGAATTAGATTCAACTTTTGAAACATTTTTTTCTTGTTTTAATTAGCTTTTTTGCTTTCTATATAATTTAAGAATTATGATTTAATTTCAAGTTAAACAGGTACAACACTCTTTACCACCAAGGTGATTATTTAGTGACTATCTAATATGATCTATAACTTATCATTAATATCACAATACATATTATGACATACCTTCATTTAAAGAATTTTAATAGATCATTTACGAAACATTAGATTTTCTATACACTCCTTTAATACTACAAGTATTTGTTAGATTTTTTATACTTTTCCAAAGAGTATAAACATATATCAATAGCTGCCAACACAATAATTAACTTGAGTTATGTTAACCCTTTATAATATCATATTTCGCACACAAGGCTATGTAAGGGGTAGTTTATAAATAAACATAAACGATCGAGTGATTTATTGATCAACAATAGCATACGCGTGGCTGAGTACAATAGAAATTATGTAAGTAATAAATAGAATTCTTAATGGCTGAGATTTTGAAGGAAAACTTAGTATATTAATATATAACATTATTATATTATAAGTATAGTTTAACCTAGTTGGTGGCATTTCGCAGTATGATATGCGGAAGACTAAATAGTCTTTTGCATTTTATTCTACATTTCTTGTTTTTTTTCGGGTATGTTTTCCGTTTGGTGAATAAATTATTATTATTATAGTTAATTGTCGTGAATGCGTTTGTTCTGTTTGTTTTTGTTTCTATTATTGTTAGTTGTAAAACCCTTCTTTTGCTAAGATTTCAATAATTTTACATACACTATAATTTCTTAGCCATTTATTTTCAGTAGATCAGGGAATATTTTTTAATCGAATCTTTCTCTTCGTAGTTATTCTTTAGAACATTTTTTATTTGACAGGAAATGCTGTTCGTTTGATTATTTCCTAATTTAACGTTAATCTAGTTGCAATAATAAAGTGGAATAGTAAACGATATATATTTTGATTGTCAAATATAAATGAATTTTTTTTTTACTTTTCATTAATTGTTACTACGTTCGATAATAAATTATAGTATATAACTGCCATAGTCATATTAATGCTCCTACCTTTCATTACTTAAAAAAAACTCTAATAAAGAACCTGGCACTTCATAAACACAAATAAATATGTTGACACCAACATCATGTCGCGAAACCATAGACAACAATCTTATTTCACACCACAACTTGAACAATAGTCCCAAAAAACACCCCTTCTCAAACACAATAGCAAAAATCGAATGCACCTATCTATTAAAAGATTATTGGATATTGATGTTAAGAAGGGTCCTCGGAATAAATGGGAATAAAGTATTCGGAATAAAGGATTCGGAATAAAGAGTTCAAAGCCACTTAAGCGCTTTAGTTTGTACGCCTGTTGAAGGGTTAAGAATATAATCTATTACGAACTCAACGGTCTTATGGTAGCATGCATACATTCACGTCCTTTAAACCCTTTTGAGGTAGATAGTACCTTGGAAATATAATAATAATATTTAGACATTAATACTTACACCAATTGAACTAGCCTCTTGGTAAGTACATTTTAGACTTGTGTCAGGGTACTAGTTAACGTAAATTTAAGTAATATATACGTGTTATATACAGATTCATACAACTTTTTTAACTCTGCCTGGAGGTGGCCATAGAATCACTACCTTCGCAATTGCAGAGATGGCCACCAGAAGCTCTGACCACCCGGCAAGTCTTAATGGTCGTGAACATCTTTGTTTTTGTATGATGATAGGAACACCTGTCACGTTGCGTGCTAACTAAAATGTGTATGTCTAAGTACTTAGTTTCATTTAGCATAACTATCAGTTATAAAGGCGTAATTTAGCTTATGATTCACGTTTAGAATTTCGCCTAAAGTACATACATGCACATCACGCCTGATTTCCTGTAGAGGGGAAGGCAGAGATCACGGATCCCCATTTGTCCCACTGACAGACCACGTTTGCTTCATTGACACTTATCTTCTCATACACACTCGGCGGTTATAGGTACTACTAACGTCACCCTTTTTCAATTTATCGTTTGACTGTTATACGTCTAATTAGACCGGCTCCCACGTAACCGCCCTTCCACTTCACTGATATTTGTTTTTTTTTGTCAATCTGCTATCATTCATCCGCATAACATGTCCAAACAATCAAAGCATGCCCTTTTCAATGTTAGTCACATCTTCTTTCGAACCGCAACCTTCCCTTATCACACTATCTTAGTCACTCCAACATGCTTCTCAGTGACCACATTTTAATGGCATTGATTCTACTTTGATGCTTTTTTTGCCTTACGCAACTTTCACTATCATAAATATGTATATCTGTCAATTATATGTATTTTTTAATATGTAACCAATTTGATAAATAGAATATTATTTCTAACGTTATTATTATAAACTAAAAATAGTTATATCACTTAACCCCTTACTCTTCCCTTTAAATAGCAAACAAAGTCACTTATTCCTCATTCCTTCACATCCCAGATTGCATCAATGATAAGTAGGCAAAATCTTGTCAAAGAAAGTTGCGGTCGCCACGGACTCCGTTGCCATGGCAACCGCAGAAGGTTTTGCGGTCACAAAAACAGCCTCCGGAAGCGAGTATTAAGCCTTAATGCTTCTCAAGACAAATAATTCGACGTGTGGTTAGCGAAGGATGCAGGAAATGGAAAATTTTGAGTTGTGCTCTTCTTCGTTTGAAGGTACGTAAATAGAATTGTTACTTGTGTTCCTACCTTTATGTTAGATAGACAAAAGACAAACGCGTTCACGACCATTAACCCTTGCGGGGTAGTCAGAGGTTCAGGTTTCTATGTAGTAATGCTATGGTTACCTCGAACCCGTGGCCAGATGGTTAGAACTCAATGTGACAGGTGGTAAGCTATATCGCCATTTATCTATGTATGTAGGATATGATTGGAATTAAAGGTTAGTTAATAATACAGAACAAATTGGAGACATTCTTCTCAAGGTGTACGTAGTGTGAAGAACAGAAGAGCATGTATGAGAAGGTTAATAGGTGTGAGTGAAGCAAGAGATTTGTCACCCGTTCCAGGTGGCGATGGAAAGTCTCTGCCTATCCTTTGGGGACATAGAGGCGTGAATATATGTATGTATGTATATTAAGCGTAAGGTAAGGTTAGTTAACCATTGGTAGTGAAACTAAAAGTGACAGAGGAGTTTCTTTTTGTCAAGTTATGTCCATTTTGAAACGAATGGAATAACGTGAATACAATAATATGTATCATTTTCACAAGTTTCTTAATGCGCTTTTACTATCTTGAATTAATATTCACAACACTAAATAAACCTCCACTTCAATAAATTTAATCTGCCATTATTATGCTATTGAATATTGAATACTAATATAATTTAACATCAATATGTAAATGACGTCAAAAAACACAATTTCGTAGACACATATACATCACGCTAGATTCCCCGTAGAGGCGTAGGCAGGGATTACGAGATCCTAACAGATCACTTTCGCTTCATTGACACTCATACACCTCCTCATACACACTCGGCGGTTATAGGTACATTTTCGCAACGTTGTAAAAATGACACTACTTTATTTAAAAAGCGGTACCTTGCGTGACGTTATAACTATGCATTTCAATTAATACCTCAACATTGAAACGGCATAAGTCGACTTTTCCCAAAACTATGCTACGTGCGTTTGACAAAGAGATTAATCGTCTTGGACCCCTTAACTTTGGGGGCGACCATGAAAATGCAAATGGCGAGCACGAATTATTGTTATAAATTTTAGTTAAGCAACTACTGCGTCTGATATTGGGGAATATATTCGAATTTGGTTGAATTTATGTTCGTAGCTTTTTGTGCTTTAAGTGAATTAGAAGATTGCTATTGTGACGAGTGTGTATTAGATGGTATATACATATAGGATGTTAATGAATCTAAGGTGATTAGTGAAATATTTCTACACCTCTGTTGGGAAACGAGCGTCGTGTATGTTTGTGTGTATGTGTAAGTATATCAGCGTAACGTAAAAAGTTAATTTTTATTTGTTAAACATGTGTAGGTACGTTTAGCGACTAATAAAAATTTTAACAAAACAAATAACATAGATTCAACATGTTTTGCTGTCATGCGGCTTAAGAACATAAGCCCAAGGGAAAGGTTGGAAGTTAATTAGCCTGTAGGTGTATTTATATCATTAAAATTGTCGTAATTAAAGTCAAATAAAGGCCATAATTTCAGAATAGTACTATATGGCGTTCTATTGGTAATTTAAATTAGTGAAATTGAATGGTATGGAATCGCCGCATTTTGAAACCCCGTAAAGAAAATGGAAATAAGAAAAAATTCTACACAATTCTAATCAGATCAAACGTATGTATAACTAATAAATAATAATAATAACCGTTGAAATACTTAAGCTCAATTGTCAACGAAGCACAAGATGTAAAATGATTAAATATTTTACGAATTAATTAAGGGTTTCTAGCACATCATCCTTTATTTTATGACTTAAATATATTTATTTTACTTCGGAACCCAATTTCCTTTTCATGAATCATATATGATAAAACGCAATAAAATAAAAAATAACATGCAAAGGTTACTTAAACTGTATTTATTACAGCCGAATTTATATGAAAAATGGGAATCTGCAATATCTTCCTACCACTTTAAGGGTAAACTGCGTGATGTGTTTTTGTTTTTGCAAGTATACTCAAAAAAACAACAACACCGTTACAAATGAATAAAAATTCGCACTAAAATATGACAAAGTTATTAAGATTACCACGTTGCTCCAACGATCGTAATCGACAAGTAACAACCGTCAACGTTTTAACGGTTGTAAAAGGTGAAATTAAATGTTAATGCCAACCAACACGCTTCGTCTAACACTTAATAAGGCGATGTGGAGCCATGAAACCCGCGTGTAGATTGGAATGTAGCAAAGGGGATAGGAATAGATGAGTAAAAGGTTAGATGTATAAAAACGGAGGTAGAAATAGAATTGCTAAAGGTAAGGTGAAATACGAGTTCTTAGATTTAATTAACATTTAGATTATTTAATTTAGTTAGAGGTATTATAATATATTTCTTATTTCTTTACGGTCGTTAGCCGTTACGGAGTAGGTAGGGACTTGTGGGATAGCCGTAGTTTTTGTAAATATATTTCAGAGACTCACGAGCCATTTTAATTCATTTTACAAAAAAACGAGTCTTATCGTGTAACTAAGGTAATACTTTGTTTTAAAAACATATGCAATAAGTTCCGTTTTCTTGTCAAATATTTCATTATAGATTAAACAATTAGAAATGTCTCATATCATTGAATAATACTATAATTAAGTTTATGTAATGAAGTTTGTATAAGTAGCTCTATGGATATTTCGTTGCAGCTAAAGTAGTTCGCTAAAATTAATTATAGTAGGTTATATCGGCGAAAGTACAAACACTGATGCGAAGGCGTTTGCTCTATCACTATTTAAATATATAAAAAGTAACTATGTACAACCATTATCATATTAAAAATTATAAACTCTGCATTTCCCTGGCCCCGTCCTACCAAGAATCGGCACACATCAGCGACTGTGACAAGTTTTTAATTGTGCGCTCACACCTTGCGCATAAATATTTGCGTAATTTTTATGATAAACGCCGCTTGAGGAGCGATAAAATGGCTAACAAGCTATGCACGGTCGGAAGCGATAATCGATGCACCTTTTGACTTAGGTGGTTGACACTTGCCTAAACAGCCGTAATGAGAAGGTTAATGGGTGTAAGTGAAGCTAGGGTTATTTGTCAGGATATTTCCAGGTGGTCAGGATAGTTTCAGGTGGCGAGGAAGTCTCATGTATCATATAGACATTTTCTCTCACTTCTATAGGAAGATATCGGTTACTTAGATATATCTTTTCGGTATGGTAAGAAGTTTTGTGATAATAATTATTAGCATAAAGCTTTAATATTAAACAGACACCTCAAATCACATATACATTTTCTACAATACGTTTAGGAGACAGTAAGTATGCTATTTCATTTGTGCAAAAAAGATTTTTAAAGAGTAAGTTTAAAATTTTGTAAAAAGTAAAAAGATTGTAAAAAGATTTTTTTGAGTTATGCCGTTTTAATACTGACTCCGAAAATTCTAAACTTAGGACCATATACAAAACCTGAATAGTCGATTAAAAATCTTCATTGCACGTTTTTCATAAGACACACAAACTTCTGACTATCCCACAAAATACTCCAGTCGCAATACATACACATAACCAAAGTTACTAGATTGGGATGTAAAAAGTATGTCGTAGGAGGCGACTAAAGGCCAAATGGGATCAATTGGGCGATGAGCTAGCAACCTGTTACCAAAGGTCCATATAACATCACAATAACATCAACTCCAATATTTATGCTAAAAAGTGTCCTAGAAGATACTGAATATTCAAGTTTCTGGCCACCCCGAAAGGGAATGATGGACGTGAATGTATATGTATGTAAAGAAAGGTATGTGAAAGTAACTTTTTTCAATGTAACGAGTAAAATTGTTCATTTCCTTTGCAATTGTTTGTTCACTATTTACCCACGATGGGAAAACGAGCTTGATTGTATGTTGTTACGTAATTACAGAGTCAAACGTACACCGTATTGGGACGTCAAAAGAATGCTAACTAGCTGCCGTTCTTCCCGACTAACGTAATAAGTATTTATAACCGCTGAGTGTGTATGAGAAGATGTATGAGTGTCAATGAAGCGAATGTGCTCTGTCAGTGGGACAAATGGGGATCCGTGATTTCTGTCTACCTCTCTACAGGGAATCAGGCGTGTGTGTATGTACTTTAGGCGAAACTCTTAACTTGAACCAGTAGCTAAATTACTCCAATAACTGATAGTTATGCTAAATGTGACTAAGTACTCAGACCTACACATTTTAGTTAGCACGCAACGTGACAGGTGTTCCTATTAACATACACAGAATGTATTTTTGTACCTTTCCCCCGTAATTTTGCTAGTCTGGGACGTTACAAGAATGCTAACTAGCTACCATTCGTAAGAGGCGACTAAGGGATTAGAGGTAAATGGAATCTATTAGGCAGTAGGCTAGCAACCTGTCTTCAGTGTTCCATATGACATCACTAATCCAATATTTTTGCTTATAACTTAGGAGATATTTAGATATTTGATCACCTTCGTGTATGTATGTATCTAAAAAGTACCAGACTGACAGACTTGACCCAATGGAATCTATCAGGCGATGAGCTAGCAACTGGCAAATTATGCTTACCACCTATCACATTAAGTACTGACTATCTGTTCAACACGTGGGTTCAAGGCCATAGAATTACTATCTTCGCAATTGCGGAAGTGGAAAACTGAACATCTGACTACCCCGCAAGGGTTAATGGTCATGAACGCGTTAGTTTTTTATATTCTTACTAAAAAGTGACTTAGGAGATAATATCTAGTTTCCAAGGTTCTGTCCACCCCAAAAGGGAGTAAGGGATGTGAATTCATACATACACATATTATCTATGTATGTATATACATACATATATTCACGCCTCTACGTCCCTAAAGGTATAGGCAGAGACTATCAAACCACCTAGAACTTCACTACATAGTATAAAACAAAGTCGCTTTCTCTGTCCCTATGTCCCTTTGTATGCTTAAATCTTTGAAAGTACGCAACGGATTTTGATGCGGTTTTTTTTAATAGATAGATTGATTCAAGAGGAAGGTTTGTATGTATAATAACATCCATTAAATAGTGGAGTAGGCTATATATTTTATACCCGTGCGAAGCTGGAGCGGATCGCTAGTTATCTACTTATTCATATATATCAAACACAGCCTATAAAACAAAACTACCCCACTACCACCTAATCGCCTCTTACAAATCCTTACCCCATAAAGGTGTGCAGAATGACAACAATCATTCACTCGTGAACAGGCGCTTATTGCCTGCCTGCCCACAGCCGCGTCACGGTCGTAATGACGTCATTAGGCGGAGCAAAAAATACCCCAAACGGTGAACAGTCACACGGGGTATGTTTAAGGCTTTTATCTTTTACTATAGTATGTTCGCGTTAAGTAAATAGTGACGTCATGATATATAGACGTTAAACTGACCAATGAGACGTTAGTAAATGAGAAAACAATTCACATCGACCAATTGCAGACGACAGTTGTCACGTCTCATTGGTCAAATCGTCGGGACATGATGACATCACTATTTTCTTAATGCGAATGTACTATAGTGACCCGCTCCGGCTTCGCACGGGTATAAAATACATAGCCTACTCCACTATTTAATGGATGTTATTATACATATAAACCTTCCTCTTGAATCACTCTATCTATTAAAAAAAACCGCATCAAAATCCGTTGCGTAGTTTCTAAGATTTAAGCATACAAAGGGACATGGGGACAGAGAAAGCGACTTTGTTTTATACTATGTAGTGATTAGGTGGGTTGAAGCCTGGAGATGTATTTACGAAATATAAGTTAGGAGTACCTATAACCGCCGAGTGTGTATGAGGTGTATGAGTGTCAATGAAGCGAAAGTGTCAGGATCGGGACAAATGGGTATCCGTGATCTCTGCTTACTTCTTTTCTGCTTACAGGGTATCAGACGTGATGTGTATGTATTTACGAGATTTAATTGAGAAGCATGTTAGGAGTGACATGGGATGATAGAATTAAAAATAGTATGATGAGGGAAGGTTGCGATTTGAAAGAAGATGTAGTGAATAAGATTGAAAAGGGCATGCTTCAGTTTGGACATGTTATGCGGATGAATGATAGTAGATTGACAAAAGGAATATATATGATTGAAGTGGAAGGGCGGTTACGTAGGGGCCGGCCTAATAAGACATATAACAGTCAGATAGACGATACATTGAAAAATGGTAAAGAAGTACCTATAACCGCCGAGTGTGTATGAGTGTCAATGAAGATGCTTTCTTACAACGTAGTATTTTGTGTGTTTCGCAAATGTATTTTTATGACGAAAATATACATAGAAATTCATTAAAATTCATTTCCATTGGTACATGCTCAAGCGGGATTTGAACCCCGTACCCACTGATACTTAATACTATAAAAAAATATTCAAGTATTAGAATACGGGATGGACAGAGCCTCAGAGAAATATCTCCTAGATCACTTTTATACATAAATATTGGGGTTGTGATGTCATAATGGAACATTAGTGACAGGTTGCTAGTTCATCGTCCAATAGATCCATTAACCCCGAGTCCCTTAGTCGCCTCCTACGGAAGAATGGCAGCTAGTTAGCATTCTTTTTACGTCCCAGCTAGCACAAGACGAATTTTTTTAAATACAAAATAAATCTTTTGCTATTTCGTAATGCTAATAAATAGATATTTTATGTCACCTTAACACATTTAGTTCAGTCGTCTATGGATTGTCAACAAAGTCAGCAGCTCAGTGAATGTTGAAAATACAAATAATTATTTTCAGCTGAATATTTACTCAATTGTGATGCCAAACTGGCTAATTATGTTCACTTTGGGACTATATTTGGATCCTCAACTGGAACGAACCGAAGAACAAAGAAGAGCAGAATTGCAGATTCCACTTCGTTTTTCTTTGGTTGTAGCGGCGTTGGTGTAACCATGGCGACGGAATAACAAGTGCAAACGCCATGGCATCAGTGTTTGTACTTTCGCCGACATAACCTTAGTGGTGAATGGCTTAATAAAGAGTTAAAAAAAACTCATTTATATGCTATTCGCGTTAAGTAAATAGTGACGTCATGCTATTCAGAGGTGAAACTGGCCAATGAAACGTGAGTGAACGAGAAAAGAAGTCACATCGACCAATCGCAGACAACTGTTGTCACGTCTCATTGGTCAAATTGCGGGAACATGATGACGTCACTATTTTCTTAATGCGAATATACTATAGTTGAAACAGGGTATTTCTATCTACCTCCCGTGTGAATTAGGGTGCGAATGTGAGTCCATTTCCTCAAGACCGCATTTCCAGAGATGGTGGGCAGATGTGATTTTCATCTTGTGAAATATCGACAAGCATCAGTGGCTCAATGGTGTTATTAGTATTGCGAAGACTGTCTTTTATTGTGTATGTGTGATGGTAACTTTATATGTTAGTTTGGGATCCTATGTAGATTAGTTATATGTAATAATAATGTTTGGGACACTTACACCAATTGAACTAGCCCCTTGGTGAGTTCATTTAAGACTTGTGTTACAGTGCTGGTCAACGTATATTAAAAAAATATATAAGTACTTATTATATATAGCTAAATGCGATTGGTTAACCACCTGAACGCTAATCGTGAGGGTTCGATTCCCGGTGGAGGCAGAGTTAAGAACTACGCTTTTGTTCTGCTTTCCAGTCTGGTTGTTGATTATATATGTATTTATATATATATATATATATAATAAGTATAATATTTCTTAAATGTACGTTGACTAGTACCCTTAACACAAGTCTTAAATGTACTTAGCAAGGGGCTAGTTCAATCGGTGTAATAGCGTCCTAAATATTATTATCATTATTATAATATCTACAAAATTGCAGAGGACAAAACATACTAATTTCACCTTAATCATATTCTTATACCTCTACATATACATGTTTTTCTTAATACTTATATAACTATGTCATTTGTATATACATACATATTTATGTACATTCAATTCTTTGAGTTTACATATTATAAAAACAACCCTACCTAACCTATCAACTGACCCATTCAAAAAAGAATCAAATAACACGACACTTAAATATTACCAATTAGACATATGACAGTCAAATAGACGCTATATTTATAAGAGGGTGACGTTGATGTACCTATAACCGCCGACTGTGTATGAGAGGGTGTATGAGTGTCAATGAAGCCAAAGTTGTCTGTCAGGATCGGGACAAATGGGGATCCGTGATCTCTGCCTACCCCTCTACAAGGAAACAGGCGTGTGTATGCATGTATGTATAAAATATTAAACCCAATTTACACAGTCCGGTATGTCCGCTATAATATTAAGTCCCATTTAATCCAAACATGTCTAAGCCATAAAATAAATACCCGACCGGGTTCGGAACCCGATCTCGCAGGAATGTGCAATAAAAAGTGCCAACAGCGAAATTGTGGAGGCACATACCTTTCTTTCTTTGGCAGGAATTTGGGAGAAAAATTTACACATGCGAGAGACAATCGCGGTATTAACTGATGCGCTTTTTTGTCAGTCTGCGCGGAGACAGTTGGACAGGGTAGGGGATAGAGTACGGGCGGTAGCGATTTGAAATATTAAGTAAAAGGTGCTAGAACGACGGTTAAATCGGCTAGTTACCTGTCACCAATGTTCCCTATAATATTACAATCCTAATAATCATGATAGAAGTGACCTAGGAGATATTATAGTTAGTAGAAAGGGATTAGAGAACGTGAATGTATATGCATTTAAAACGGCGATTGAATGTAGTGGATATTTTAAGAAAGATTGGAATGAATTACCATTGGTTTGTTTTCTGCTGTCTATTTCAGGAGAGCTAATACGCTAATTTATACTTAAGGTTTTGGCTAAGTTTCAATAAAGTAAGAAAGCTATTTTATATATGGTACCACGTGGCATTAATATTAATAATTTCTTGTCCTATGGATTGTAACATGTTTAGTTCAAGAGAAACTAAATATTATTTTGATAATTTTCACTAAAAGGTTAATTAATATAGAACCTTGTCTTCTATTTCGCCACATTTATTTTACAACTTATTATACAATATATGACAAAGGAAGTTTAACAAACATAATAAAACTAATTATGTACAAATTAAAACATAAAAAACAAACTTAAATGTAACAAAAAGTATATATTTACACAGCGCCACTAGTGTCAATTTAGCACTCAGAAGCAAAAGCCTATATTTTATCTACTAATTTACAAATACACCATATACCCACTTTAACCCGCTCCGCTCATGCCTCGCACCATCCGTTAGAAGCGCGCCGCGATGATGCCTGTCCATCGCTTTGATTAGGGCGGAGCGGTTTTATTGTAGCAAACTTTTTTTCTTTAGGAATTTTAGTGTGTTTTAATTAAAAAGTCAGGAATTCAGGCGACTGTAAACGTTGTTTTTGACGAATTCACTTTCTATTGTTATCGGCAGCTTTTGTTTTCTAATGGCCTTGGTTTACTGGTATTGATTTTAGTTTGTGCTTTGTGATTGTTGGGGACGTAAAAAGAATGCTAACTAGCTGCCGTTCTTTTCATACTGATGGTACTAGGGGTGAATCGGGCTATGAGCTAGTAGTACGTCAGTAATATTCTATTACATTCTTGAAAGTAATGCTATGAATAAATTATCTGTGTTTCCATTGTGTGACATATTTTAAAATGAATAGAAACCTCGATATATTTTGTATGTATCATACTCGTATGTTAAAAAATGTATTTGTATAAGTGTTAAGAAGCTTGAATTTTAAGAAACCTATTAAAGAACTTAAATATTACACAAACATGTATAGCTACCTCCCGTCATACATTTTGTTTATTCTTATAGCATTTTGACACTAGTCCAAGAACTAATAAAAAGTTTTATTTAATTGAAAGTCAAAAATAATTTCTAGTGCCATCAAGTCATACATACGCATATTCACGCCTCTACTTCCCTAACTGGATAAGCAGACTATCGATCGTCACCTATATACACACACCATATAAATGCCTTCTCAGAAACGTTATTCAATTGTTTTGCTCCTAGAACTAAATACACCCTTAAACCTAAAAGACCATAACTCAAATTTTCCAAAACCTACGACCACACCCTTAAACCAAAAAGGGCATAACTCATATTTTCGCCACTGACCTGAGGACACATCTTGCAATGGTACTTCCTGGCGTGACCATGCATGGGCAGCTTGGCTGGTCCTTTGCCCAGGGGCTGCGGCACTACCAGCAGGTTGTTGCTCACGGGCGATGATGATGAGGACCCTGGAGATAGATGGTTATGGTGGTAAAAACATATAAAAATATGTCCTGTGCTAGATGAGAAGTATTTTGATAATATTTATACTATCAAACTTTTTTATTTTGATAGTATTTTGATATATAAATAAATTATTTTAATAATTTATCTATATAAATAGATAAGTATTTTAAGAGCCATATTTGAAATGTAATTTAATTGAATGAAATGTAATTTTATGTGTTGTGTATTATGTAAACTAATTATATTTGTCTTTGAATTTTATTGTATGTTGAGTATTGTATGTAATAATTGATGTGGATGTCTCAATAAAGATATTATTATTAAATAGCACTATTACTAGTTTATGTACTTTTACACAGTAAGAATTTATGTGTTGATTAATATAAAATGTCTAAATGTCCTGTGCTAGTCTGAGGCATAAAATGAATGTCAAATAGCTGCCGTTCTTCCTGGCATGGCATAGGAGGCGACTAAGGGACTAGAGGGTATGGAGGTACATGCTTAGCTTGTAATGCTGTATACAATATGTTATATATAATACATTTAATCCCTTTCAGGGTCAAGAAAATATCGGAGACACGATAATATCTTCTAGATCACTTTTTAGCATGAATATTGGGGTTGTGATATCACATGGTGAAAGGTTGCTAGTTTATCGCACAAAAGTTTCGATAGACCCCTAGTCTCTTAGCAGCCTCACTATATTTTCCCTTGCCAGAGTTTGTGCATTTCACATTTTTATGGTATGATTTAATGGAGGTATATTAATTTCGCGAATGTATTTTTACTTCATGAATGTACGTATATATCTATATTTCTACTCCATATATACGTTAACAACCTGTCACCAATATTCAATATGATATCAAAACATCAATATACTGGCTAATAAATGACCAAGAAGACGTTTTTGATGTCTCCTAGGATCTGTACCCAAAAGAAAATAAAGGAAGTGAATGTATATGTATGCTAAACCCATCTAAACCTCACCTGATCGTCCCGTACCGAGCCCAGCTCCGTACAGCATCTGGCTCATGGACTGGTGGTGGCTGAGGCGCTCGTCCTGCTTCTGATGGGACAGAGTTCCATCTGGGTTGGTCATCTTGGCCTGCAAGAGAAGATGGAGGAAGATTATGGTGGTAGAAGATTTAGATATGTTGTGACAGAACTGCGATTGCAAAGAGAAAAATACTGACGCAGGTTAGTTCATTATAAAAATTAAAATGTGACCAAGGATTGCGATTGCTCATACATACATATAATATTTGAGCAATATTTCATGTCCTATATTAAAAAAAAATACATTGGTGAATGCATGTCTGTTTTCTTAGACGCTCGTTTCTCTGTAGAGGGGTAGGTAGAGATCACGGATCCCCATTTATCCTGATCGTGACAATCCACTTCGTTTTCATAAAGAGGTTAAGTTAATCAAGGATTTCCTATTTTTTGTTGCTTTAATACCAATTTCACTTCACGTCCTTACTTCTACATACTCGGGAGTTATAAAGTTATAAACACTTCTTCAGCACTACATAACATAAACTTTCACGACCATTCACTTTTGCGAGGTAGTCAAAGCTCATATATTTAGGTAGGTTGAGTTTCAATGGATATTGTTGTGGTGTTAGGCCACTCTAAACCCACTATTTACGTAATAATCAGTAAGCAACATAACAAGTTGTAAATCATTTACACTATACAGATACTGAATTTACAATATTAAAGAAAACAAATTTTACAAACACATATTCACGTCTCTACGTCCCTAAGGGGATAAGAAACTATCGATCGCCACCTGGAACGATCTTGCCAATCTCCCTTGCTTCACTCACACTCATTAACCTTCTCATACATACAAAAGAAATCTTAATATGTCTTATCTATCTTTCACAACATTTCTATACGAAAGATATTTATTTATTTATATTCTAGTCCCAAATCTTGAAACAATCCAAAATCACTTAATTACGAAACAGTACAAAAGTACAAGCAAAAACTAACGTCACCCATAATTTATGGTGACCATTAATTTGAACTTGTTTGCATAAATCTCGAGTCCCAAACTCCATTTTAAATTATGGTCACCGCAACGAAATGTCATAGGGCAGGCCCCGAACAATATTTCTAATCAACTTCGAGAAGCTAGCGTCATGCTTGTACAGTCTAAAGCGGGGTTTTCTAAGCTTGTAGAAACTGTAGTGTTGTAAGTAACAAAGTGAGTAACAAAATTAATATTTTCGGAAGAATCTATTTATTTATTTTACAAGAAAAACGGGACTTTTTGTGTGTTTTTTTTTTCATATCTCTTGCTGTACTGGTTCGCAATTATTGAATTTCAAATTGTTGATAAATATATTTTATTTGGAAATGTGGATGTGAATGAACGTCCTAACGTCATCATTTTTAAACTTTTTGGTCGCCTACCATATAAATATTATAGGACACTAATACACTACTTAAACTAGCCCCTTGATAAGTTCAATTTCAACTTTTGTTAAGAAAACTAGTTATCATTTTCATCACTTGTCATTAGTGATCACTTTAGGAACATTAATAAAACAAATATTATAGTTTATCAATGTCCAGACTGGAAAGCAGAATAAAGCCGTAGTTCTTCACTCTGCCTCCACCGGGATTGATACCCGGAACTTCACGATTAGTGTTCAGGAGGTTAACAGCGACATAAACCCGCGTCCACCTGTACTAGGGACTGGGCATCGCAAATCGAGCGTCACTAACGCGGTCCTTAGCTAAATTATTAAGTGTGGTCACCCTACAGCCAACTTCGAGGGAGATAAGGGACTGATATATAGACGAACTAAGATATGAGGGATCTACTTGTATACAGGATAAAAGATATGTAAGCTTTAAGCTTTGATGTCTGAATGAGAGTAAAAGAACTTTCCAAAAGGAAAAGAAAGAATCTCCGTAAAACATTTCAATGCGCGTTCTAGGATATTGATATTTGTAATTAATAATTTATTTTCTTGCTGGCGTTACCTGTGATAATTATGTTTAACTTATTGCAACTTAGGTTTACTCTCTGTCTGTGACGCTGTATAGGTCGACACAGTATTAAATATATACCTTAATTTATAGTATTTAACATATAATTAAATCCTTGTTAATCTTACATTACCAATTAAGATTGCAACATACATACATATTAAGTACTATTAACCATTGCGGGGTATTAAGAGGTTCAGGTGTCCATCTCTGCAATTACGAAGGTATTAATTCTATGGCTACTTCGAACTCACGTGTTACCCGATAGTCAGTACTCAATGTGACAGGTGGTAAGCCATGCCATTTAAAAGCACTAACTATTAACAGTTCGGAGTACAGGTAAGTTTCCTGACTACGTTTTCCCCACCGTAGTATCCGGTGCATTTTGCCAATATATTTTTATTGCGAAAATGTACATAGAAACTCCATTTTTAATTGACAATGTTCCGAGGTTTGAGTCTTGTACACCCGATACAGAGTTAAGCTGGCAACGACTAAGCGACTGCGAATTATGTCTTATATTCTTATTAAACATACACATCACGCCTGATTTCCTGTAGAGAGGTACACAGATATTACGGAATCCATTTGTCCCGATCCTGACAGAGCACTTTCGCTTCATTGACACTTATACACCTCCTTATACACACTCGGCGGTTATAGGTACTTCTGACGTCACCCTTTTTCAATATAGCGTATATCTGACTATCATATGTCTTATTGGGTCGGCTTTTACGTAACCACCCTTCCACTTTCGATATATTCCTTTTGTCAATCACTATCATTCATCCGCATAACATGTCCAAACCATCGAAGCATGCCCTTTTCAATCTTAGTCGCTACGTCTTATATAAAAATATTTCTTAAGTGTTTCCTTCTTAGTTTACAAACCAACTTAATTCCTACACCCTATTTACTAAGCACAGGAACCACACGTTCAAATAACCGTTGGGAAACCTAGCACTAAATCAACAGTAGGAAAACTATCGCATATCTGATATTCAGAATTAATTTCGGTCACCGAATGTGTCCCGAATATAACGCTTTAATTAATTTCGGTCTAACGTGCCGTTCAAGGGGTTAAGGGTTAAAATAGATGTGTAAAGGGATTATTTAAGTGTTATTTTAGTCATATTTAGTATAAATATAATGTTAACAATGCATTTTCTATGTACTTTTTTGTATGGTTTATAACTGTTTTAGTATAAAGTATGAGTATTATAGTTTTAAGAGATTCGCGATTTAAACTCATGATTAATAACTAACGGGACTTATCGCGTAAGTTTTGATATAATAAGATTAAATGTAACGTCAAGTTAATAAAGGTAATCTTATTATATAAAAACCTACGTGATAAGTCCCGTTAGTTATTAATCATGTTATAAGATGTATGGATGATATGTCAATGATTTGTAAGATCGGGACAATTGTGGATCCGTGATCTCTGTCTATCCCTCTGCAGGAAGGCGTGATGCGTATTTATGATGTAAAAGTAGTACCTAATGGACAATCGTAAAAAAATATGTATTTAAAATTAATACACCATACTATATATAGATGTGGGGTGAAAAAAAAAAGGTAGGCGTCATTCGCTCTTCCCGGCATGTCAAATATGGTGGTAGAAAGACTATGGCTTAATGGAATCTATCGGGTGATGTATTAGCAACCTGTCAGACACCTTATTTCCAAATGAATCTCATCACAACGATAATACTATTGCTAAAAGTGACCTAAGTGTTGTCTTCGAGGTTTTGTCCACCCCGAAAAGAATAAAAGACTTATTTCTGATGTTAGTTGTAATATGATAATAAACAGTATGTTTTACAAAATTTATTTTTTAAACGCATACATGCAACATTAATTCAATTGCATAATACTAACTTAAATCGACTATAAACCAAAACTTTACCCAAATTTTATGTTCTTCCGTTCTACGGGCGAAGTTACACGCCATCTATCGTTGCGAAATGGTAATCTTATGAGGGAACTAACTTCAGGTACCCTGAAAGTTCTAGCTTAGACCGTGTTTGGCTAGAGTTTATAGCGCGAATACTAGATGGAGACGGTTTTGAAATGAAATGTTTTGCATTTAAATCACTACATAGTATAAAACAACGTCGCTTTCTCTGTCCCTATGTCCCTTTGTATGCTTAAATCTTTGAAACTACGCAACGGATTTTGATGCGGTTTTTTTAATAGATAGAGTGTTTCAAGAGGAAGGTTTATATGCATAATACCATCCATTAAACAGTGGAGTCAGCTATATATTTTATACCCGTGCGAAGCCTGAGCGGGTCGCTAGTTATAATATAAATATACTAACTACAGTGAAGGAAAACATCGTGAGGAAACCTACTTATTCGTTTCCATTAAATGGCGACATGGTTTACCATATATCAAGTTATCTAACCTAACTTAATTTGACGTCGTCCGTGCCGCGATCGGTTAGACACCTGAACGCTAATCGTGGGGTCCCATGTTCGATTCCCGGTGGTGGCAGAGTTAAGAGCAACGCTTTTCTATTGTTTTCCAGTGTGGTCGTTGATTATATTTGCTATATATGTATTTATCTATATACAATATGTATGCATTTCATAAATATACGTTGACTAGTATCCTTAACACAAGTCTTAAATGTACTTACCAAGGGGCTAGTTCAATTGGTGTAATAATGTCCAATTATTATTATTAATTGTAATGCTAATTCTCTGAGAGAAGAATGCTCCAGCCCTGGGATCCCCACACTTATCAATGAAACGTGACGATATTTCATTTACTAATTGATGAGCCCCAGTACCCCAAGGTCCCAAGTTCTTAAGCAAACGGGACCAAAACAATACTCATCCACAACCACCCTCTGATAGTGATGACTATAAAGATATTTTCTACATACATACACATCACGCCTGATTCCCTGTAGAGGGGTAGGCAGAGACCACGGATCCCCATTTGTGCCCTGACAGACCACTTTCGCTTCATTGACGTAAGGGGCCGGCCTAATATTTTCTATATAATTTCATGTTTATTTCTAATTTAAGTTTATAGTTTTAGTTTCATTGTAATGTACATATATTTATTTGTATGTAAATCTAGTTTCATCTAAACATATTACTAATTCTACATTAACTACCTAAAAGCCAATTTCTATAGGTAATTTAACTACTCAAATATTTCTACTTTATCAAACATAATTTAACTACTATTTCAATACTACATACTATACTATTACTTCTAATACCAATCTAAGCTACCTATACAAAATGCGCAAATTTCAAGATATTATTAATCTACTTACACTTTATCAACTTTATAATGGAAAATAATTGAAAGCTCATCAAAAGTACTGAAATGTATACCAAAATATAGCTAAACGCACAGCAAAGGTTAGGTTTGGGTTGGGACTGTATTATTTTGGTGTAGAATTCAGTATTTAAGGATTGCATTTTCGTATTATCTGAGGTTTCTTTAAACACTATCCCTTTATTATTTTGAACGTATGTATATGTAGAGTTTTACTACTAAATAATATAAACATATAAACGCGTTCACGACCATTAACCCTTGCGGGATAGAGGTTCAGGTGTCCATCTACGCGATTGCGAAGGTAGGGCCTTGTAAATGGTGACATGGCTTACCACCTGTCACATTGATTACTGACTTTGCCAACACGTGGGTTCGAAGTGTCCATAGAATTACTACCTTCGCAATTGCGCTAAAGACACCTGAACCTCTGACTACCTCAAGGGTTAATGGTTGTCTTTTTTGTTTATATATGCTACAACTACTCAACACACTATCAACTAAACTATATTCAACGCTTGTGTATGCAGACTAATAACTTACTTCATAGCCTTGTTTAATAGTCATAGTGCCTCTTGGACGTGACCAAGTTGGGTATTCCAGCCCCTCTTTCTGTTGACAGTGCTGTCAAAAAAACACATACATACATACACAAACTGTTGTAACTGTTTCTGGCTACAGCGTTGTCAAGATTCCCTCTCGATATGACTAACTATTTATTTATTTATCAAAGAAATCTTTACAATAAATTGACAAAATATTTACGAACTTAAAACTAATTAAAATAATTTACCTATAAATTAAATGTATCTAACATATTGTCACTGTCGTTGGAGCGCAGAGTGCCCAATACGCTGGCAGCATTCCCCCTCTGAATAGCCAGACTAATTCTCTGGCAGAGGAAGCTACCAGCCCTGCGATCCCCACTGGCTACATATTAAATAATTGGGTCAATATTTATATGAGTCTCACCAATATTACATCACTATAGTCTAGATTAGTGTATGGTTCTTGGTATAAGACAGGGACGTTTATAGAATGCTGCATAACTGTCAATCTTCACAGCATTTTGTAGGAGGCGACTAAGGGACTAGCTTGGAAATTTAGACAATGGGCTATCGAACTGTCATGTCTTCAAACAATACTTTTATCATATGATAGTCAGATGGACGCCATATTGGAAAAGGGTGACGTTAGAAGTATTTATAACCGATAAAGATATTCCATATTTAAGTATAATGTATAATTATCTCAGCTATATGTGCAAAAAATAATGACATACATTTGTTTCACTTTAGTTTTGTAACTGGCACTGGGCAAAAATCCTGAAAGCCGGAGTTTCTTGTTGGCTCTTCTCCGAGCCAGGACTTCCGAACCAACGGTAGAATATCAATGCTGAGAGACAACCAGTGTCAGGCAAATGTTTTGACTTTCAATGAATGTACTGTACTTGTTGAATAAAAACATTTGACTTTGACTTTAATCTTCTATCTTCTTATTATTAATTTAAGTTGACTAGTACCCTTAACACAAGTCTTAAATGAACTTACCAAGGGGCTAGTTCAATTGGTGCAACAGTGTCTTCAATATTATTAATATCACATATATAATAATACCTATTATCTGTGTCTAAACACAAAAGTGATATAGCAAATCAGATATAAGACATTTTTCTCACAATCTCAGAGATATGATATCAATCAAAGTCAAATACAGAATAGAGGGTTGGTGACGTCACGTTTCACGCTTTATACTGTTAGATAGGACTAGGGGTGTCTAATACAGATGTATACATTCACGTCCTTTAATCCCTTTCGGGGTGGACAGAACCTTAGAGACATGATGATATCTCTTAAGTGACTATTTAGCATTAACAATGGGGTTGTAATGTAATATGGATTAGTGACAGGTTGCTAGCACATCGGCCAATAGATTCCATTTATCCCTAGTTCCTTAGTCGCCTCCTATGACATGTCGGGAAGAACGGCAGCTTGTTTGCATTCTTTTAACGTGCCAGAATGGCGCGCATAAACTTAAATTGAACGTTTTATTTATACATCTTTTCGACCCTATAGTAAGAGGTTTGACTGCTAACATCACAACTGCTACTTATAAAGACAAACGCGTTCACGACCATTAACCCTTGTGAGGTAGTCATAGGTTCAGGTGTCCATCTCCGCAATGGAAGGTAGTAATTCTAAGGCCATCTCGAACCCAAGTTTTGACCAGAAAGTCAGTGGTCAATGTGACAGGTGGCAAGCCATGTCGCCATTTACAAGCACTTACTATTACCTGTTCGGGGAACAGGTAGATTTCCTCACGATGTTTTCCCTCACCGTATAGTATTCGGTGCATTTCGTAAATGTATTTTTATAACGAAAATGTACATAGAAACTTCTTTTCCATTGGTACATGCTCAAGTGGGATTTGAACCCTGTACCCACTGATACAGAGTCAAGCCCCAAACAACTGAGCTACGTTGAATTTATTTATCATGCTTTTGTATATTCCTATGTATTACTATTTTGAAATTTCGTACTTTTAGCATTAAAGCGCTAGAATGAATATACGTATCATAACTCTCGCTAACGTTCTGCAATGGCTATAATTCTCTATTATTGAAGATTTCTAGCGTTTTCAGCGTAAAAGCGCTAGCTAACGGTAATATATCCTCAACTCGTGCCCTAGGTTTGTTCCTAGCTAGGTATATTAATATTCTTTTAAAGTGTCCAAAAAATATACAGATTATCATAGAAAATTTCATAAATATGTGTTTAACTTTTATTTTCTGTGTTACATAAAGCCCAAAATATTAAGAAAACATTGTAAAGTACTTATAAAAAGGTATATTTCTTTCTTATTTAATAAATATATTACATACATACACATCACGCCTGCTTCCCTGTAGAGGGGTAGGCAGAGATTTCGGATCTTCATTTGTCCCACTGACAGACCACTTTCGCTTCATTGACATTCATACATCTTCTCATACACTCTCGGCGGTTATAGGTAATCCTAACGTTACCTTTTTCAATATAGCGTCTATTTGACTGTAATATGTCCCATTATTATATTACCAAGCTCTATAAAGCTATGTCTGTGAAATGACGGAATTAAAAATAGTGTGATAAGGGAAGGTTGCGGTTTGAAAGACGTAGTGACTAAGATTGAAAAGGGCATGCTTCGATGGTTTGGACATGTTATGCGGATAAATTATAGCAGATTTGTGAATCATGTAAATACATACAGAAGTATGTACATACATATATTGTCAAAAAATTAGACGTCCTAATAGGTCGATTTATGAGGGATACACTTTACATACATAATATATTGGATACTATTTACTATGAATATAGGTGAATATAAGTTTTACGTAGAGACTAATAGATGGATGCTTTTTAATCTGACCTAAATCCATTATTGCTTTTTCCAAAATATCACAATATCTTTTCGCACTATAACTGAAGTGATTACTGAGCATGTATGGCAACTACGTCAATTAACTTGTAAATCTTACATTAAAAACTTGACTAAGGGTCTAAAAATCTACATAAATATTAAAATGAAACACTATAACGGGAAGAATCCATATCGCGAACGATTTTTATATCCCTGACCCGGCCAACATATAAAGTGTTGCTCTGAAATCCTGCCTCTCCCTCCCTCCCTATGGAAATGAGGGAGACGGATGCTCACGTGACGTCACCACACCTATATGTATGAGGCACGTGTAAACTTTGCATTGGGAGAGATGTGGAGTCGACTTCGGGATACAAATTTGAAATAATATTAAATATCTGTATTCAAAAGTTGTCGATATAATTCAGTGTAAAACCCCCCATGCTAGATGGACCGATGACCTGAAGAAGGTGGTTGGTAGTGGCTGAATGAGGGTTACGAGTGATCGTGTTTTGTGTACACTTGGGGAGGTCTACATCCAGTAGTGGACTGTTATAGGCTCATTGATTTGTTAATTGGGATCATTCGTTATATTATAATACTTTGGAACTTTAATACATTATACTTATGTAACCGTGTAAACGTATATTACAAATTGTAATTATTAGGCGATGTATTATCAAATGCGATGATGTTTATTAACTTTAGTAGATATTATAATAAACCTAGATATTATATCTATCTTATCAGACAAGCCTATACTATATATTTACAACTATGTAAAAAACTATTCTAAGATTTTTAAAAAGGTTTGTGCCCAGGCCAAAAAATTATACTTACAGAAAAAAATAATAAATGCCACAAATGTTGTCAAGGAAACTTGGAACATAATTAAATTTGAAACTAATAAAAATGTCTCTCATATAAAAGAACCTAAACTAATAGTTAATAACAGTGTAATTACAGACCAACTACAGATATCAAATGTATTTCAGGAATATTTCTCCAAAATTCCTATATTAATAACTTCGCCACTAAATTCTTGCTCAGAGACTGCTAGAAATATAATAGAAAATAATGTACCTCATTATAATGGATGTTTTGATTTTAGACAAATCAGCCCGGTTGATATTATCAAGAGTTTTAAATTGCTACAGAAAAAAGAAAACTTGTGATCTGTGGGGTCATTCGGTTAAGGTGTATTCTGTCATTATGGATCTGATTGCACCTGACCTGACCATTATTTTTAATCATTGTATAGAATGTGGTGAGTTTCCTGATCAGATGAAATGCAGCAAAATTATCCCATTATTTAAATCTGGTAGTAACACTGACCCAGCTAATTATCGTCCAATATCGGTACTACCAGCAATTAGCAAAATATTTGAAAAACTTATTCTAAATCAACTACTAGCACATTTTAGTCAATATAATATCTTTAATAAACAACAGTTTGGATTTTTAAAGGGTCGATCAACAACCGATGCTGGAGTTGATCTTATGAAATTTATATTTGGGGCCTGGGAGGAAGCAAGGATGCTCTGGTGTTTTTTGCGATCTCTCTAAGGCATTCGACTGCGTCCACCACGAAACTCTGATCATGAAGCTGAAGCATTACGGTTTGGGTGATAGGGCACTTGATCTGCTTGTTTGCTACCTGAAGGGAAGGGTCCAAACAGTAGAAATTGGCGGAGCAAGATACTTAGTGGCAGCTCGGCTTATGGGTGTCCCGCAGGGTTCGATTCTTGGACCCTTCCTTTCTTGGTATATATTAATGATTTGCCATATTTGACTCAGGGCCGTTGCCACATGGTGTTGTTTGCGGACGACACCTCTATATTATTTAAGGTTAACCGGGGAAAGGACGAATCGGCATCAGTAAATGAGGTTATTTCGGACGTGGAGCACTGGTTTAGAGTAAATAATCTTGCGTTTAATTCTAATAAAACGAAATGTGTGAGATTCACATTGCCCAATGTTAGAAATTCTAGTACTAAACATTGTAATCAATAGTGTGGCATTGGATATTGTTGAGTCCACAGTCTTCCTGGGTATCACAATAGACTCAAAATTACAGTTCGGGGGGCACATTGGTGGTCTAGCGAAGAGGCTAAGTTCTGCTGCCCTACGCGGTAAAAAAAATTAGACACCTGACAGACGTGGACACAGCGAGACTTGTGTATTTTAGTTACTTTCATAGCGTCATGTCATACGGGCTTCTTTTGTGGGGCAATTCTGCCGATATTAATTCAGTATTTGTGCTGCAGAAGAGAGCCATTCGCTCGATCTACCGTATGGGCCCTCGTGAGTCTTTAAGAAATGTGTTTAAGACAATAAATATACTGACTGTAGCTTCTCAATATATATATGATAACTTGGTCTATGTTAAAAAAAAATATAAATGATTACAAGCTTGTAAGAGACATGCATAATTGTAACACAACGTAATAAAAATAAATTGTATTATAGTGGCTCTAGACTAAAAAGAATAAACGATTCGTTTATGGGCCTGGGCATAAAAATGTATAACAAACTGCCAGAGTCTATAAAGTCCTTACCTCTAGATAAATTTAAAGTTTGCACTAAAGCGACGTTGATCGAGAAGGGCTACTACAAAGTGAAAGACTTTTTAATGATGTTATGTGACGTTTCATTTTTGCGTGGTCATGGCTTCCCGTTCCACGTTCTTATTGGGACTCCCTTACGTTTGTTGTTAAACTCTATTTGTTGAATGTGAAGCTTTGATCATGTTCTAATGAATTATTATTAAGTTTAATGTACACATTGTCTGCAGAGTTTCTTGGCACTTCTTCTCTGCAGGGATTTTTCTTTACGAAGTGCCATTAGTTTTATTAATTTAATTTGATTAATTTTAATGACTAGTGTATATTAATGACATGTTTTTTTTATAAAAAATGTTTTTTTTTTTTTTTTTTGACTTTCAATAAGTGATTTTATGATCCTTATATTGAATAAAAAGATTTTCATTTTCATTTCATTTCATTTTCATTTCATTAATAAACCCATACATAAAATACATCTTAATATAATATAAATAACCAAAAAAACCCAAACACACTCCACGCCCGTCCCAAACCCTAAGAAAACTCGACGACTTATATTTTTCTCAAGACCCCGTATGTATGTATGTGTTCACCCACACACACACACATTTCTTTTTTCCTTCTTTGCCCCTTGTATGTGTGTGTGCCGTCTAGGGCACTAAAATATTATGCTAGTCTAGAAATAACATTGTATAGATAATCAATAAATGCGCATTTTATGTTTGCAACTTTCAGGTTTTATGTTGTCTTTGTATATACATACATATATTTAGTTAGATATAGCCTATTGGGGTGCATAAAGACGCGCGTTCACGACCATTAACCCTTAGGGTAGTCAGGGGTTCAGGTGTCCATCTTCGCTATCTCGGAGTGGTAATTCTATGGTCACCTAGAACTCACGTGTTGATTAGATAGTCAGTACTCAATGTGACAGGTGGTAAGTCATGTCGCTATGAACAAGCACTATTACCTGTTCGGGCAACAGAAAGGTTTCCTCACGATGTTTTCCCTCATCGTTGTATTCGATGCATTTCGTAAATGTATTTTTGTAACGATAATGTACATAAAAATTCATTATACTTCATTTCCATTGGTACATGCTCAAGCGGGATTTGAACCCTGTACCAACTGATACAGAACCAAGCCCCAAACAACTAAGCTACGTCCAAGTACAGACTACTGGGGTAGATACAAATACAAACATACACATCACGACCGTTTTCGTGTAAGGGGTAGACTGAGATCACGGATCCCCATCTGACAAACCATTTTCGCTTCATTGACACTCAACATCTCCTCACACACACTCGGCGGTTATAAGTACTTTCAGCGTAACCCATTTTCAATATGTCGTCTATATGACTGTCATACGCTGCCCCCGACGAACACTATCGTATTCGCTCTTACCATAGAATCGGTTTTATTGAATATTCGTATCCACACCATCGTATTACGTCATAGAGTAAATTTTTAAGGTTGGGCAATGAATACTTTTGGATTTATGCATTGAGTAATGATCTTTATATTTTTATTCAATGGGAAATTTAAGACGATTTATAACGCAAAAGGCTATTACCGGATCTCAAAAGCCAACATTATAGAGTAAACTACTCTTACGATATTGTTCGAGTGATATATTACATATCTGTGTTGCATATGTATCACGGAACAATATCGTAGCGCACGATTACTATAGCAATACAGTTTAGTGATTTCCGTCGATCACTATCGTAAAGCTAGGTTGCGTTAATATTCACCATAGCACAGACCATAGTATATTTCAGTAATAGACATTTTCTTAAATATCTCATTTAGATACAAATTTTTTTACAAAAAAAATATTTAAAATTTAGTGTAATAATACCCTCTATATCTGGTATAAATATGTTTATTGTAGATTTGATAGTTTTCAAGATATTCAGTTTTTAGTTGCTGGTGTAAAATTGTTATTTTCCTATTACGATAGTGTTCGTCGGGGGCAGCGATATGTCTTATTTGGCCCCAGACCCATACGTAAACGTCCTTCCACTTCACCCACATATATTCCTTTTGTCAATCTGCTTTTTTTGTTCTGATTTTTTTGATCTGCTATCATTCATCCGCATAACATGTCCAAACCATTTAATATGGGAAGATTGCGGTTTAAAAGAAGATGTGGTGACTAAGATTGAACAGGGCATGCTTCGATAGTGGATAGTACCTTAAAGTTACAGTTTGGTTTAATACAGTTTTTGGCTCTGTAACATTAGGTTTAGTGTTCAAATCCCATTTTAGTAGGTGCTAATGTAATATTAATGTTCTGATTTTCTATGTACTATATTTGCATAATAGAAATTATATCAGCTAAATTGGTGTATATTATATCGTGAAGAAACCTACTTATTCCTCTAAAAGTAATAGTTAGAGCTTGTAAATGGCGACATGGCTTACCACCTGTCACATTGAGTACTGTATGTCTAGATAACATATGGGTTCTAGTTGGACAAAGAATCACTAAATTCACACTTGAAAATTTGTATAGTTTAACCTCTGACAACACCGCACGGGTATTATGTCGTGAATATACCTTATGTAGGTTTATCATTATTTGGTTAGGTACATATATGTATAACATGCCCGTTTACCTATAGGGGTAGGCAGATATCACGGATCCCCATCTGTCCCAATCCTGACAAACCATGTTCGCTTCATTGACTCTCATACTACTTCTTATACACACTCGGCGGTTATAGGTACTTCTAACGTTACTCTGATACATCTTTCTAGTACCGGGGTTGTAGGTAATGGCATCAGTATGGATTAATGGTGACGTTTCATTAATCTCTAGTGTCTTAGTCACCTCCTACTACATGTCGTAAAGAAAGACATATAGCTGGCTTTGTTATTACGTCCCAACTAGATAGGAAAAAACAATATAATTTGAAAAACATACACAATACCTACATTATTAGTTTTCAACGAGAGAGAAAACGATTAGCTCTTTAATATATAGATTTTAATATACGAGTATGTATCTTTAATCAAAAAAATACTAATTCTCCAAGGTTCTGTCCACCCCGAATGGGATTGAAGGACGTGACTCTACATGTAAGTATGTATATTATGCTAGTCTAGAATGTCAAATGACGTGACTGTAGGATTACAATTTAGTCAGCTTTGTAAGACGTATGTCCTAGTAACCTGTCACCAATATTCCATAATTAATACCATAATAAATGCGGATATGTCTTCGGATAGTGTGAGTGTAGTGTGTCGTGCTATGAATTAACAAAAAAATGTGAGGGTAGACAGACATTAGTTGAGACTAGAGCTAGTCTTCCCGCGACCACGGCCTATGCAACTGGGTCCAAACGTCGGGAAAAATAAAGGTAATCAGATATCTTTATTAATTTATCGCGATATGACCCGGTCTCACATAGTAAATAAAATGAATACCATAATTATACAACATTTTCGAGGTCAGAGATTCACGTGTTCATCTTCAAAATTGCTGAGACAATAATTCTATATCCTCTAACATATATACATACATATATCCGCAAACGCTAAGCCATAGAAGCACCGAATCACCGACAGATCGTTAGCCCATCGCTCAAACGATCTCCAAATAGGGTATCTAAGCACGTCAAGTTAAATGTGACGAATCCATTCCCCAATGACCCCGAATATTTGTCTCCCTGGAACCCTCAGGAAGATAAACGGCTTGCAAATATGGGCGGACGGCGATTTAGTATGAATTACATATAGAGTTATTGTTCTGGGACGTAGAAAGAATGCTAACTAGCTCGTAGGAGGCTAAGGGACTAGGGGTTAATGGAATTTATGAGGCGATAGGCTACAAACCAGTCATTTATATGCCATATGACTTCGCTACCCCAATGTTCATACTAATTTCTCTCAAGTTCTGTCCACCCCAAAAGAGATTAAAGGACGTAATATATGTACATATATAGAGAGTAAATGGAATTCTTTGTGAAATAAGATAATAATAAATATATATATGTTTTGACGCATACTAATCAATATTGTAGTGTATGTAATATGTTGTATTTGTTATATGTGTATTGAGATATTTTTCCTACTAAAGTATGGATATGTTAAATAAACTTTCAAAGTTTTGTTAGGCTTAAGAGTTTTACCACCGATAGTCTCTGCCTATCCCGCCAAGGAAGTTAAGGCGTGAAAATATACATTACCATAGCACAGATAATATAATACACCATAGCATTATTAAGTATATACATACCTATACAAATCTCTCTTGCTTCACTCACACCCATTAACCTTCTCATACATGCTACGTACATATTAAAAAAACCCGCGAAAGTTGATGTTTGTCTACCCCGCTTGGTACAGAAGCGAAGGCGTGTGCAGACGCCCTGTCCCTGACAACCGACAAATGAACCGCAATGGCGTGCCGTTTTGTTTTGCCTTTTGTACTGTCGTTAGAAGAATACGTCAAAAGAATAGCTATAGGGCATATAGATTATATGGCATATATGTAGTTTAAGTATATATGGAATAGCTGGTATAATTTGTTAAGGTTTTTTTGTATTATATTTTTAACTAGCGACCCGCTTCGGCTTCGCACTTCTGGCTATTTAATGGATGTTATTATACATATAAACCTTCCTCTTGAATCACTCTATCTATTAAAAAAACCGCATCAAAATCCGTTGCGTAGTTTCAAAGATTTAAGCATACAAAGGGACATAGGGGCAAAGAAAGCGACTTTGTTTTATACTATGTAGTGATAATGTTTTAATAATAAGTAAAACTGTTTAAAACTGTAGTTTTATTACGAAAATAAACATAGAAATTCATTAAACTTCATTTCCATTGGTACATGCTCAAGCGGGATTTGAACCCTGTACCCAATGATACAGAGTCAAGCCCCAAACAACTGAGCTACGTCTATAAATAGTTACTTTTTAAAATATAGTCTATTGGAGATATAATTAATTACCCTTGCAAGCTGGGACGTAAAAAGAATGCTAACTAGCTGCCGTTCTTCCCGGCATGTCGTAGGAAGCGACTAAGCGACTATGGGTATACGGAATCTATTTGCCGATGTGCTATTAACCTGTCAGTAATCCATATGATATCACAACCCCATTATTCATGCTAAATAGTCACTTAAGAGATATTATCGTGTCTCTGAGGTTCTGTCCACCTCGAAAGGGATTAAGGACGTGAATGTTTACATCTGTATTAGACACCCCTAGTCCTATCTAACAGTATAAAGCGTGAAACGTGACGTCACCAACCCTCTATTCTGTATTTGACTTTGATTGATATCATATCTCTGAGATTGTGAGAAAAATGTCTTATATCTGATTTGCTATAGCACTTTTGTGTGTAGGTACATATAATATCATAGTATTGAACGAAAACCGGGTTTCTATCATCTAGTATGTGATTTTGGCAGATCTGGTGCTATTTAAGTTATAGACAGTCAGATAGACGTCATATTGAAAAGGGCGACGACGTTAGAAGTACCTATAACCACCGAGTGTGTTATATATAGGTGTATGAGTGTCAATGAAGCGAAAGTGGTCTGTCAGGATCGGGACAGATGGGGATCCGTGATCTGTACCTAGCCTTCTACAAGGAATCAGACGTGATGTGTATGTATGTAAATGACAAGTGTGTATTGATGTTAATTACGGGAAAATGTAAAATCCAATCAGAAATGAGACAAATAAAATTTCTTAGTCGCCTTGTTCTTCGGTTCGTTCCAGTTGAGGATCCAAATATAATCACAAAGCGAACATATTTAGCCAATTTGGCATCACAATTGACTAAATATTCAGCCGAAAATAATTATTTGCATTTTCAACTTTCACTGAGCTGCTGACTTTGTTGACGCACCATAGACGACTGATGTGTATGTATTTACAAATAAAAATACTTGTACCTATGACAAAACTACCTCACCCGAGTATAGAACCCGAGTAATAAGCGTGTGGGAGTCGATTGCGAGCTAATCGCCCGAGAGGCCGCAGAGGGTATGCAGGGGGATACAATTTCATTATTCACCCAATTTAGCTGCGCACTTAGGCCGGGGTTACACTGGATGGTACTTTTGTATAATTATTTACTTTTGTATTTTTATATTTATAATAATAAGTTACTATTGAAATGTGTGTAGAAATGTGTAAATGATACATATATACACATCTCTCCTCATTCCCTGTAGAGGGGTAGGCAGATGGATCCCCATCTATACCGATGCTGACAAACCTCTTTCGCTTCATTGACACTCATACACCACACACCTCCTCATACACACTCGGCGGTTATAGGTACTTCTAATGTCACTGTTTTCAATATATATATATATATGTTTATTATATTTATTTATATTTTGTTTATATTCTCAGTTAGGTAAACCAGGAAAAAACGGCTACTAGTTAGTAGTAGCAAGTATACTATTGCCAATTACTGCAAAAAAATCATTATTTATCTACTACTAGCGACCCGCTCCGGCTTCGCACGGCTATAAAATATATAGCCTACTCCACTATTTAATGGATGTTATTATACATATAAACCTTCCTCTTGAATCACTCTATTAAAAAAACCGCATCAAAATCCGTTGCGTAGTTTCAAAGATTTAAGCATACAAAGGGACATAGGGACAGAGAAAGCGACTTTGTTTTATACTATGTAGTGAAGTACATCACGACCCTAACCCCGCTGTCAGGCGATAGAGAAACAAATTACAGTGATGAGAGTGTCCGCTTAGTTTCTCTGTCAACCCCGCAAGATGGATGGCTTGAAGATACGTTGCCATGGTTACGGTGAAGATAAATAAGAAAACAATATTAAATTATGTGGTAGTATGTAGGTGTATTTAGTACTGAGTTACTTTGAGACGTAAAAAGTAAAGTAGTAAAAAAGACAAATGCGTTCACGACCAATAACCCTTGAAGGGTAGTCAGAGGTTCAGGTGTCCATCTCCGCAATTGCGAAGGTAGTAATTCTATGGCCACCTCGTACCTACGTGTTGACAAAGTCAGTACTCAATGTGACAGATGTTAAGCCATATCGCCATTTACAAGCACTGTTCGGGGAACAGGTAGGTTACCTCACGATGTTTTCCCTCACCGTAGTATTCACAGGTATAATAGTGGAAGCTAAATACGTATAATCACGACCTTTTATCCCTTTCGGGGTGAACTGAACCTTGAAGACTAAAATGTATTTGGTTAAGTTATGTTTAACTATTGTGTTTGTGATCGGTATTGATATAGAATATAGACTATAGATATTTGACGACCTCCGTGGCGCGATCGGTTAGACACCTGAACGCTAATCGTGGAGGTTCGATTCCCGGTGGAGGCAGAGTTAATAACAACGCTTTTCTACTGCTTTCCAGTCTGGTTGTTGATTATATATGCTATATATGTATTTATCTATGTATAACATGTATGTATTTCTTAAATATACGTTGACTAGAACCCTTAACACAAGTCTTAAATGTACTTACCAAGGGGCTAGTTCAATTGGTGTGATAATGTCCAAATATTATTATTATTATAACCTCGACAGTCATAATGCGAACCTCTATATACCCCAAAGGATATAAATATTTGAAGCTCATCAAATAGTAGTCATTCAAACTTCTGTTTACCCTCAAAAGGATCACAGTCATGAAGGTTTGTAAGTTTGGTTGTAACATACAATGTGTTGTAAAAGAAAACTTTGTACAACTGACTACCTGAGAAAGTTTTTATTGCTTGAGGATTTGTCCCTTAGGTATCAAGTTTTATTCTCTTACATATATATATATACTAGTGACCCGCTCCGGCTTCGCACGGGTATAAAATATAGCCTACTCCACTATTCAATGGATGTTATTATACATATAAACCTTCCTCTTTGATCACTCTATCTATTAAAAAAACCGCATCAAAATCCGTTGCGTAGTTTCAAAGATTTAAGCATACAAAGGGACATAGGGACAGAGAAAGCGACTTTGTTTTATACTATGTAGTGACATATATAGGCTATAAGATCTGCTCATAAAGGGGTACACAGACGTGAGATATACGTATGCAAACATACACATCACGACAGATTCCCTGTAGAGGTAGGTAGAGATCACGGATCCCCATTTATCCCGATCCTGACAGACCACTTTTGCTTCATTGACACTCATACATATTCTCATACACTCTCGGCGGTTAAAGGTACTCCTAACGTCACCCTTTTTCAATATACAGGATGGCGCATTCAAAACGGTCAGTATGGGAAAGTCTAAAACTATAAGAGATACGAAGATTTGTTCTTAGGAACCATGTCACCGATTTTGATAAAAAGAAAAACTGCATTCATACTTTCTTTGAAAAAACAATTGTATCCAGAACGGGAATCGAACCCGGTTACTTTAAAAAAAATAAACTTGCCCTTTTCACTTTTTCTTTTTAAATAGCGATTGTGTAGGTCTTAAGCTGTAAATGTCTCTATGAAACATGATGTCGAAAATGAATAAAATGCATTGTTTTGGCATACTTTAATTAATCATAGTAGGTGTTCTAAGTAACCACCGTTATTTTCGATACAATATTGAACACGCTTAGGTAACGATCTGACTATTGAATTTTGTACTTTCACGTGGTGCATTTGAGTTAAAATTGACTCTATTGCTACTTTTAGGTCTTCAGCGGTGTCAAAGCTTGTTTTGTAAAGTTCATTCTTAACGTAACCCCACAAGAAATTTTCTAATATGGCTTAACGCGTCACTTTAAGTGGACTTTTCAATAGATTGTTAGTGTTTGATTACTGTAGATATCAAAAAAAAGAAAAAGGATTAATGCAATGCTATATAATATGGTGTATGTAACAAGTAGAGAAGTACAAAACTACAAATAGCCATAGAGACAATTTTACATGTCTGAACTTGTTGAATATTGTAACGGTGTATGTAAATGATGTGATGAAAAATGATAAACTAAAGTATGTCAAAACAATGCATTTTATTCATTTTGGACATCATGTTTCATAGAGACTTTTACAGCTTAAGACCTACACATTCGATATTCAGAAAGAAAAAGTGAAAAGGGCAAGTTTATATTTTCTAAGCAACCGGGTTCGATTCCCGTACTGGATACAGTTGTTTTTTCAAAGAAAGTATGAATGCAGTTTTTATTTTTATCAAAATCGGTGACATGGTTCCTAAGAACAAATCTTCGTATCTCTTATAGATTTAGACTTTCCCATACTGACCGTTTTGAATGCGCCACCCTGTATACTTATACTATAAAAAATTCAGTAATAGGTTGTTAATCCATTGCCTAACTAATCTAATCTAATCTAGTTGAATCCTATGATATACTGGAAAGAGCGGCAGTTAGTTTGCATTCTATTTCAATATAAAAGCTTTGATATACAGTTGATAGTAAGGAAAGTTTTTGACAGATAGTTAAGCGTGACAGAGTAATAACCTACGTGACTAAATTATAAAAGTAAACAAGGATATTACTAGACTGACCTATACCTAACATGCTTTCGAAATTTCAGAGCACTCAAGCCTCAGACTACCCCGCCACAATAAAAAAAGGGAGTGTATATACACAAGTCGTGAAGCGTATGTATGTATACGAGTATATGTAATAATAAGACATATAACAGTCAGATAGACGCTATATTGAAAAAACGTGAGGTTAGGAGTACCTATAACCGCCGAGAGTGTATGATAGGATGTATGAATATCAATGAAGCGGAAGTGGTCTGTCAGGATCGGGACAAATGGGGATCCGTGATCTCCACCTACCCCTATACAGGGAATCAGGCGTGATGTGCATGTATGTATGTATTTATGTATTACTAGATTAGGGTGTCCACAATTAATCCGGGAAATTAGAGGGCGAATCGATTTGCCGAATTTCTTACGGGCGGCGTTCTCGTCCTAAGATAAACATTGCGCACTTTTTTTGTGGACACCCGACATTAACCGGGAGTGGTAGGGTGGGTATCAGTTGCGGGAATGTGGGACATGTTATATAAAGAAAGAAAAACCTTTATTCACTGCTATACATACACATTTTAACATAACACTATTTATACACACTTTGATACATCAACAATACTCGTACAAATAAGGAGTAGGCACTTGATGCAGTGTTATAGTAGGTGGTTAAAGATAATGTTTTTGAGAGAGTCGAGATTTTGATTGATTTTACAAGAAAACGGGATTTATCATGTATATTTTATAAACAAGAATTGTATTGCTACCCAACGTTTTGGTAACATCGAGAAAAATTGTATGTATGAAGAGTATAACATAAGAAAATTATTGAGTTAGTGAATTTAAATGTATTTAAAAGTTGTTAAATAAATATGTGTCACACACATTAAGAATCTTGAAAAATATGATTAAACTATTGGCATTTCGTAAAGAAAAACCTGCATAGAAGAAATGCCAAGAAACTCTGCAGACATTATTCAACACAAATTCAATAATTATCCATCAGATTGTGACTGCAGCCCAACCAGCAACCAAACGAATATTCTGAGCAACAACTACATATTTTAAAGGTAACATCACACATCCATAATGAAAGTACATACATACACATCACGCCTGATTCCCTGTAGAGGGGTAGGCAGAGAACACGGATCCCCATTTGTCCCACTGACAGACCACTTTCGCTTCATTGATATTCATACATACTCTCATACACTCTCGGCGGTTTTAGGTACTCCTAACGTCACCTTTTTTCAATATAGCGTCTATCTGACTGTTATATGTCTTGTGGAAGTATTCCATAGAATCCCTAATTTAAGGCCACCCCACACTCATGTCATTAGAGCGGGGCTGCGAACGTCATTACCGCGATGAGTAGAGCCCCCATTAATCTTGTGTTCCTCTCGCTGTCAAAATTGTGGCCACCGTACACTCGCTACTGTGGAGATCATTAAAAGACTTTTTCCTTTTGGACTCTGGCTGATTGAAGGTGTAGGGTGCCCTTTGAGGCCGGTTTGCGGCTTACAGTACAGTCTTAGAATCTAGATTGCCTATCTGTAGGGTACCTATGTTATGTGTATCTTAGATTTTATATCTGTATCTATATGTAGCTTCTTGATAGAAAAGCCCTGAATAAAGATATGCTATTATTGTAGAGTACCTGTGTTATGTGTATCTTAGATTGTAGATAGTCTATCTGTATCTTTAGATAGCTTGGTATATTCTTGATGGAAAAGGCTTGAATAAGGATATATGTACATTTTTTATTAAACTACATTTTCAAAGATTAGGCTGGTTTGTTATTTGGTAGTTTAATACGTAAAAGGAAAGCTAGGGTGTCGTTCTTCCTGGAATGTCGTAGGAGGTGACTAAGGGATTAAGGTACAATGGAATCTATTAGGTACAGGCTAGTTAGTTGTGACTAATGTTCCATATGATATCATGATCCCAATATTTAGGCGAAAAAGTGACCTAAGAGATATTATTATGTTTCCGAAGTTCAGTCTTCGCTGTAAGGGATTAAAAGACGTTAATGTATATGTATGTATGTTATTTACTTAATTTAAAAAACAATAAATTTTCATTAGAAATTAGGTACTTATACATAATTCAACTTATATAAATTATAGCTTGAATAACATATAATTATTCCGTGAAATAATTTCGAAAACCATAGAGAACTAGGACTTAAATGTATTGTAACTTGGGATCTATTTTATATGTCCTAAGGTAACTCAGAGGTTTATACTATACTATAAATACTGGACTGTCATATATCTTATTGGGCCGGCCCCTACGAAACCGCCCTTCCATTTCACTCTTCCATGTCAATCTACTATCATTCAGCCGCATAACATGTCCAAACCATCGAAGCATACCCTTTACAATCTTAGTCACTACATCTTCTTCCAAACGGCAACCTTCTCTTATCACACTCTTTTCACCGTCGTCGATTTAATATAGTGGTACTACAAATATTTTATATCCCAAAAAGTAACTCAGAGAATTTATATGCCTTAGGTTGTGGACTATTAGAAGTTCCCTACATCATTAAGAAGCTACATATCTCCATTATTAATTTCTAACCACACCTGGTCTTAAACCTATTAATTTTGATCAAAATTAATATGCTTGAAATACATCTTTAATCAACCGTGTAAATGTAAAGTCATATAGATCTCCCTTTATAAAACTTGCTACATTGCTGGTTTTAGAAGCAATGTGTGGAAGTTGTATAGAAGAAAACAGGTAATGGATAAAGAGAGCTTTGTGTGAGTTATTGAATATAAACCGACTTCATACTAATTCAAAAGTATAACCACTTAATATGTGTTAGAAGCTGAATGTTTTTGGATGAAATATCCATTAAAATTGGTTTGAATGGTTTTCCGCAATGAAAAAAAGACAAATCCGTTCACGACCATTAACCCTTGCGGGGTAGACAGAGGTTAAGGTTTCCAACTCCGCAATTGCGAAGGTAGTAAGTAATTCTATGGCCGTCTGGAACCTACGTGTTGACTAGATAGTCAGTGCTCAATGTGACAGGTGGTAATCCGTGTCACGATGTTTCCCCTCACCGTAATATTCGATGTATTTCGTAAATGTATTTTTATTACGAAAAAATATGGTTTCCTAAGTTTCCATAATGTATTTATACACATACTCAAATATAAAATCTATATGTTATAATCTCTTTTCCATGGCAACAAATTTAGTAATAGAATTATTCAAATTCATATATTCATCACCCAGAGAAACTATGACATAAATATATGCATAAGCTGTAAAAACATAAAATTATACATACCTATAAATTACGTATTATATTGAATTAAAATTTCAACATATTATATTATCTTACTTAAGAACACTCCACATACATACAACATATAACACCCTTTTTCAAACTCGGTTCCCTTTTATTTAGGGTACGAAACAATACAATTCGTTTGTTTTCCAACCCTAAGGCGATTTAAAAATCAGAAATCAATCTTATTCAAAATCCTCAATCGTACATAATTGATTTTGACGAGATCTTATTAAGATGTACGATTCAATGTGATCCAAAGAGTATGAGAAAATTATACTAGTGTTATTAATTGGATTATAATTTATCAAAACGTTGTGTTAGGTGATTAATTGTTAAGTAACGGTTAGATTTAATTGTTGCAATTTTAATGTTGCAGTTTTACATGTATGTATTACGTGATAGTCTGGGATTTCAATACACGTGATCAGCTGATTTGTTACCTACAAATTGGTAAGTAAAGAATTAGAACTGTTCTTACTATAGTTCTGAAGTCTGTTACTATTACAAAATGTTACTATAGTCTACCCTACTGGAATTCCTAATGTTTGTATATATTATGTACTCGACAATAGGTGATATATTACGAAAGATAAATCCTAATTATTTGTTAGTATGTAAATATACTCCATTCAATACTCTAACGATGTAGGAAGAACAAAAGTTCAAGATGCGTTTGAAATTTAAATTCTAAATAAGGATAGAAATTTTTATGGTAAGGATTAATACATTTAGACATACATACATACAAATATTTTTGCCTCTACGTCCCTAACGGAATAATCATAGACTCTCGATTGCCAACTGGAATGATCCTGACAAATCTCTTGCTTCACTCACAACCATTAACCTTCTCATACATGCTCTTCTGTTCTTTACACTACACCCGCCTTGAGAAAATTGTTACTACCCCGAACGGCTTCAAAGAGATTTGAGAAAATTTGAGAATTGATACATCACCCATACTTTCTCAGTAACCTCTCTCCATGAGAATATGTGTGTATGTATGTATGTTCGTGAATGTATGTCATACAATTATTTCTTAGGTGGGCAGTAATTAAGTGTTTTCATTGATACAAAGCAAGATAAAGAACCGTTAAGGAATTTGCATATTATGTGTTTGTATTAAAATACAAAATTGCGATAACAATTTAATTTGTTGTTGTTGTAGAGGTAGATTGATGTGTTTTTTTGTCATTTTTAGATTAGTTCATTAGTTCGAGAGATTTGTGAAAATAATTAAACATATTCTAGATAAGAGCTCGTTTATTATGTAAATTCTTGACTAATACCTAGAATTCTTTGAGTTAAAGAGTAGACCTAACCAATGACCTTTTATACATACATATTAAAGCGCTTTTGGGGTGAACAGAATCTCCCATATCACTTTTTAGCATTAATATTGGGGTTGTAATGTTTGATGAAACATTGATGACAGATTGCTAACCCATCGATCAATAGATTTCATTATCCCTGGTCCCTTTGTCGTCACCTACTTAATGCCGGGAAAAACGGCAGCTAGTTAGCATTCCTTTGATACCGTGACTAGCACGAGATTAAACGCAAGAACTATAAATGATCATTATGTCATCAAATTATTTTACGTAAATATCTTAAAACGTGAGCAAACCCCGTCACCTGACATATAGTTTAAAATGCTCCTATAATTTTCACTTTTGTCAAACCAAGCGTGACATTGTGCGTGTCGTTACAAGCACACGATCACAGATGGCAGGCAGCTGATAGCTCAAGTCGGCGACGGACTCGCACTGACGGATTTTAAATGGACTGATTAATAACAAATTATACATACATAAATATATGTAAATTTTGTCTCTTAAGTCTTTTCTCAAGGTGTTTTTGTATTCGAATCATGATTTGTGACATTTATATTAAGTATTTAAGCAAGATGTTTTTTTATTTTGATTCATGATTTTTGACATTAAACATTAACAGCAAGTGTTAACTTGAACTATTTATTTGCCTATAGCCTAGGATTACCTTTTATGGGCATGTTTTGTATTATATCCCTTATTGTATGACTGTAAACCTTTTAATACCTGTTTTTCTTAATAGAGATTAGATATTGTGAAGAAGTAGAAGTATATGATATTGTTACATAAGATATTTAATTACCAATATTTCATAAACCCTTAGTAAATACCTATTTAAATTTTAAATTAAAATAACTTTATACATTTGAAAGCAATCAAATCATAAAAAAAAATTTTTTCTTTCCATTTTACACCATTCTGACAAAAAAAAAACGATAAAAAAAGTTACGCTCCCGTTCTCAAATCCACGGCAAAAAGATGGCAAATAAAACACAATATCTTAACGACAGTTTGATTACAAAGGACACACCTCCTTTCAAATGAAATCGTCATAAAAAGAAAAAAAAACTTTGATTCAGGGTGAATACACTTTACTGTTAATCTGGGACTGGGGTAGAATGTAACTAGCTAGAGATCAGTTTATACGATAGCGAATAAGTAAGAAATATTATGTTCTTATTATACGAGTATGTATATATAATATGTATAAGATAATAGAATGAAAACACATTTAATTTTCGTAATAAAAACACATTTAAGAAATACATCGAATTATACGGCGAGGGAAAACATCGTGAGGAAAACCTACCTGTTCGTCGAACAGATAATAATTAGTGCTTGTAAATGGCGACATGGCTGACCACCGGTCACATTGAGCACTGACTATCTGGTTAACACGTGGGTTCGAGGTGTCCATAGAATTACTACCTTCGCAATTGCGGAGATGGACACCTGAACCTCTGACTACCCCACAAGGGTTAATGGTCGTGAATGCGTTTTGGTTTTTTGTTTTAAATACAACTGTAGAACTTAAATGCTAAGAGACAACCAGTGTCAGGCAAATGTTTTGTACTTATGTTGAATAAAAACATTTGACTTTGACTTTTAATAAGTAAGAAATATATAGTATTTTGTTACAATTTATCGTAAGGTCTCACTGTGATAGCTAAGAACTAAATGAAGTAATAGTGAAATGCATTACTTTATGAGACATAAAGTAAAGTAATTATTAAATGCCTTTCTTCAAGTTAGAAGAGGTGACTAAGGGACTAGAGATCAAACAGAGTTTATTGGTCTATGGACAAGCAATTTATCACAATATTTCACACAATGAATATCAAATCAATAACTTATGATAAAGTTTCTAAGATTTTCTTATTTTTTAAGGTTTGTCCACTATGTAAATAATATAAATACATTCTTGCATTTACTATGGCAGAAACATGTAATAACTAATATTTCATATGTATAATAAGACGAAATAGATGCTTGAGGTATACGTATGGAGATTCTTAACCCACCTTTAAAAGATTCTCACCGAACAGAATAGAACGTCTTCAGAATATCTAATTTACCTTCTTAAGTACCACATTATGCTAAATACGACTAAGTGGTGACTGCACAAAAGTCCTAACAAAAGGCGAAATAATTAATCAAAACACGAACTCAACTATCGAACGCACTACTTTATTTGCCTAATCCGTCATTTTTAACATAAATTTATATTCCTACCTTTGTGTCAACCCTAAACATACCCTTGCACTTTGATATTAAAACTATTTTCGATCATACCACACGCGGAATACCAATGCAAAGAAATATCAACTTTATACAGCACAAAATAAGATTCAATTTCGCTTGCATAACGTTATGAATAGGGTTGTCGAATAGAAAATTTGCATTTTCGCAAGCGCCGCGGGTGTTAGTGAAAAATTCAAGTAATGATGCGCGTTGAATCACTAAACAGGTTTTGTCTATTTAATCGGCTTGTTCATTCTGTGTGCCTGTACTTTGCATTGACGAGATGCACACTTAGTACGATGAATGCAAATTTCGCTGCATCGTGGGAAAGAATATGTAGTAGATAAGTTATGGATGTGGATGATAAATATACCTTAGTAGTAAATATGAACATTTTAAAATATTTTTTCGCTTACATACATTGAAAATTTTATAAAGTAATGATATTTAATATAGTAGAGAAGAAATGTCAAGAAACCAAATAGTCTACTTTATGCCAAAACCTCCTTTTGCAATTACCACAGTTAACGTTATGATACGTGCCATATTCACGGTAACCGCTCTTGAGATGGACAGAACCTCGATTACATAAATATAAGTTCCGATGATCTAGTATAGTCAGCTCCCAGCATGACTTTACTCCCTTTACCTACTCGCTGTCCCGTGCCATTCGGGTTCCCAATCATGGCTGAAATGAATCTGTTTTCGTGTGTTCTGAGCGAATTCACAACGGAGGATTATTTATAATTACTTATAAGAGTGATCATTATATAATCACTTTTAGTTAAGTTTTCTTTTCTAATTATAATTTAATAAGTGTTTTTACTCGATTGCATTAGGTCAGACTAGTAATAATCAATAAATATTTAAATTAATAATAAAAAATCGAATTTCTCACCAAAATTTCCTTTGAAGATTCCAAAACTTTAACCCACATATCACTACATAGTATAAAACAAAGTCGCTTTCTCTGTCCCTATGTCCCTTTGTATGCTTAAATCTTTGAAACTACAACGGAATTTGATGCGGTTTTTTCCAATTGATAGCGTGGTTCAAGAGGAAGGTTTATATGTATAATAACATCCATTAAATAGTGGAGTAGGCTATATATTTTATACCCGGAGTGGGTCGCTAGTTTATCTATATAACTTAACCATCTTACCTCCATCCCTCCATTGTTCCAGGGAGGCAGTCCGTAGGGCGAGGGCTCGTGGTGCCCTCCGCCCATGTGCTCCGCCATCACCGACATCCAGTGCACCAGCCCTTGGGCGCCGCCACTGCCCGTGGACCCTGGGAAAAAAGGGTGTAAGTCAAATTCTTTAAAAAATTAATTCTCGTAAAAAGACTTACTAATATTTATGATCGAATGGTATAACTTCTTTGGGGTAGTAAGACGTTAAGTTTCCAGTATTAATTGGTTTTTTTATTGGTCACTCAAAATCCACGTTTTACCTGGTAAGCAATATCCAACGAAATAGGTGGTAAAACATGTCGCAGTATACCAGCCAGATACTAAATATTACCGATTTCGAGAAATATTTCTATTTAAATGTAAATATCTCTCTTATTTACTAGGTAGATCTGATGTATAACAGGGTTACACCTAATACTTATATAACTTCACATAAAATAATCACATATAAATTGCTACTTATTAAATAAATTTAGTGTAGAAGTCTTGTTCTTGTAGAAAATTGAGCCCTAATTTTATAGGAAATTAAATAATGCTAGTTGTTTTGAGGTACAATTACAACTGACATTATTACATTATTTGACATAAATACAAAGATAATAAAAATATAAAAACTTACTTTTATAGGCAACGGCAACGGTAAACCTAATCTAACCTAATACCTAGATAATAGGTTTAGAGAAATACCTAGATAAACTAACCTGGTGGCACTCCAGAAGCAGCCTGAGCATTCCCTTGGTCCTGTCCACCCCCGCCGGTAACCCCTCCGCCACTCCATACGAACGCTGATGACGCACCCGCCTTCTGAAAGCAAAACTGATATTAGATCACTGGCTACCCTACAAGGGATGATGGTCGTGACGTAATGTATGGTATGGTTCATATGGTATAGTTAATAAAGTATATTTTATATAAGGCTATAATATAGTGGCTAGCCCATTGCGAAAAATAAGCATATTTATTGAAAATAATAATATTTAGGTCACTATTACACTAATTGAACTAGTCCCTTGGTAAGTTAATTTAAAACTGGTATTAAGGGTGCTTATCAACGTATGTTTATCAAATATAATTATATGTCATTGTATGATGTCAAATATGTTTCTTGAAATGTTCAGGTATATAACAGTGTATATATATATTTTCATGAATTTGTGTATCTTCATAATACTCGCATATAATATGTTATAAGAAACAAGCTAAAACCATGTTTGTACATAATTGTCTTGTAGTGATAATCAGGAAAAGGTTTAGATATTGTACATAAAAGTCTATTAAATACATTGCTTATGGTTCAACCGTTATTTCGAACAAGGTATTTTAAATATTGTCAAGACAAAGTACAACTTTTTTGTTCTACAATGGCACACAAAAGAACTAGTTTTGTCTTAAAATTTGTGTTATGAAGGAATGAAAATAATACAACTTAAATAAGTTGTATCATGTCTTCGTATGTCCTGTAGTTGTTAAATATATTTTTTATGAGTAGAATGGTATGTCATTTCGTACATTTTTTGAGCGGTCTCGATGTTTAATTCATTGGCCATTGTATAAAATCCCTATATTAAACACATTGCTAATAACATATACAAATTATCGAACCATTTTCATTAAGTATACCTCATCAACCGACGAAGTTCTCCCATTTTCATCCTCATCCTGACAGAGTCCAAAAGTGCTGGGAAACAGCATATTCCGAGGGTAGAAAGGATAGCAATCAGTGATATTGCGGCGCCTTTTTCCAAGACTCGCGAGAAAATTTTTATAAATCTGGGTTGGCAGCAAAAACGGCGATCTACTATCGAAGGCATTTTTAAAACTCACATTGTCATTTCTTAACAGCTTATTACCTATATCTAGTTTGAATAGGAACTCTGTTTTGATAAAATCTAAAGGGTAGCCAAATTCTGCTGGTCTTAATTCTGTCTCTTCGCCATTATTATCTAAATCACTTGATTCCGTGTCTGTATCATTGATTTCGTTTAGCTTATTCTCGTTGTCTGGGGCGAATTCATTGCTTTCCATTATTTCGCTTTTCAAAGGAATGTTGTTTATACCCATTTGGCTTTTATTGAAATTGGTGACGCTTAGCGACATCTTTAGTTTTTTTTTGGCACTTGATTTAACACTAAGGTTCACTTATTGTAACTACAGTTTTAAATAAATATATTTTTTACTTGTGTTATATATTTAATAGGTATTAATAGGAACTATCGTTGGGGTTAGGTACTGGACCGTTTACTGAAAATAAACAAAGCAATCAACAAATCATGTCGGATTGTCTAACATCAATATTTCCAAATGATATTCTTATTAGACTTATGAATCTTGTTAAAAAAAATTGGTTATCACCCGTCTTTATCTATATTTTTTTCTAAGCATTTATTTATCTGTTAGCAATTTATGTCGAACCAACAATATTTATATATTTAATTTTATTTATATTAAAAAAAAAATTTAAGTTATCCTATTTGTCATAAAGGTGTTAATTGTGAAGGGGTAAAAGTTAATTGTAAAAATAGAGTAAATTACGAATAATTCATTTATACTACGTTTAGTTTAGAATATTATTGATTCGTATATATTTTTTCAAAATAGTATTGTTATTTGTGTATAACCTTTAAAACTTAACAGAATATTATAAAACTTTCATTTCCACTTTTCATATTCGAAAATGGTTTTATAGCCCGATTTAGGTCTTACCCAGATCTAGATTTAGTCATGTCATAAATAGGTCACGAGCATTGGGCAGGTCTTAAATAAGTCCTAGGTTTCACTTTGACGTTTTCGGAACCAGGTCGCCGATTTGAATAAAAATGAAAATAGTCACTTTTATTGTAGTCCAAATTTTACTGTGACATTTCTTTGACACGTAAATAAAATTGAATCTATGAATTATCACTACATAGTATAAAACAAAGTCGCTTTCTTTGTCCCTATGTCCCTTTGTATGATTAAATCTTTGAAACTACGCAACGGATTTTGATGCGGTTTTTTTAATAGATAGAGTGATTCAAGAGGAAGGTTTATAAGTATAATAACATCCATTAAATAGTGGAATAGGCTATATATTTTATACCCGTGCAAAACCGGAGCGGGTCACTAGTTAAATATAAAATTTAACTTTTTATTAGATTTAAGTTTTTTTATGTTTTAATTTGTATATATTTAGATTTATTTTGTTGTTAAACTTCATTTGATCTATGAATATTTATCTCATTATATAAAGAGGTTTTTATAGTAGATTAAAAACTCATAGATTCTTCACACACACACACACACATATATTCACGCCTCTACATTCGTACGGGATATGCAGAGACTATCGATCGTCACCTTGAACGATGCTGACAAAACTCTCTTGCTTCACTCACATCCGTTCAACTTCTCATGTATGCTTTTCTGATATTTTATATAGTAATGGCCTTAAAGTTGTAATAATATATATAGTTACGTTTTATGGAGAGTCGTTATAAACAGAACATAAATAATTGAAAATCTTACGATAAAACGAAAAACATTCAATTTATTTAATGGCCTAATTCAAATTATTCTAAGGATAGAAACTTTATAACAAAACAAATTAAAAAAAATGCATTAAGTTCAGGAAAAACAAACTTAGTAATCACGAAAAGAAAGCAATATTTCATAACGGGACAGTTCAATTGATAATTTAATATAAATTATAGAACTAAGCCTATTAACAAGCCATAATATGTAATGAAGAACGTCATTGTAATATTAGTCCTATTGAAACTTTCAAATACGTCAACTACGAATATAAAATGACAATTCTTACAAGAAACACAATATTAAACTACATATTCCAGTAAGACGTTTTGCTCCGAAGATATACTACGAATATATTAGTCAGAAAAGATTCTTATAAGAAAACCATACATCAAGTTATATCAGTCTACTGATGGACAAATATACGCCACAAAACACGATCACTCGTGGCCCTCATCCAGCCACTACCAGCGACCTTCTTCAGGTCATTAGTCTACATAGTAAGTCCTGAACTAGGTTTATTATTAACAAAATAGAAGTAAACTTTCATTCTCTAACCAAAACAAAGACGTTAAACTTATTAAAATGTAGCAGTTATGTTAAAATTCAAAAACAATGTAAATTAATGCGTGTAAAAAATAATTGTCAATTTTGGCGGCATTGCAAATGAATGTCAGCTGTCACGCGAACTTTTTAATTCTCAGTGAGGCTAAGTTTCACACATTTACAGCCGGCACACATACTCGTACTCATTAGTCGACGCAGTTCTATGTCACTTTTACTCTTTGTACACATTTCGAGTCACGTGGTCTTAAAACTATGTATTTTTTAATTGTTTTTTTGGATTAGTTTTTAATTTGTTACTTTTTTTTAATTAGTAATTTAGTAAGGCTTGGATACTTATTCTTGGGTGAATTACAAAAGCGATGATTTTGCAAAAATTTGACACAACTTTTGAAACTTTTAATATATTTTTTTAATTTTATTTTCACATAATAATTTACTAAATTTTAAGCGATTTTTTTAATAATGTTACTAAAAGACGGGTGATACAAAGTCCAATTTTCAAAGACAACACAACTATTTTTTTAATTTCTACTTTATAGAACATAATGCATTTTAAATATTGATGTTTAAATAAAAAGTCTATATGTCTTTACCGCGAGGTATTCGCTTCGAAACTCTTCCCGTGAGGTTGCAAGGAAAAGCATTTTCACGACACACACACACTCGCCGCTTTCTTTAGACTACCTATGTGAGTGTGTATGCAGCCTATCCGCACACTGTCTATGAATACAGACATTCTGGCGTTCCACACTAGTGTGTCTACCCCGCCAGTGTATGTGTGCTTTATGACTCTTTAGTGCATCTCTTTCCTAACATGTTAGTGTGAGTGCTCCTTTTTTTCTTCTAAAAACGGCACCGTATATGTGAAATTTTAAAACCTGTTCAAACCAAATTCAACTTTATACCAAAGCTAAAAGGTAGCTTTTGCAATGGGGATAAAAAATATATTTTTCAAGTTTTATATGAGATTCCGCGGATGGGTAGGAAATAAAAAAATCCACTCGTACGTTCTCAGGTAGACACATTTTTCTCTGCTCCATTTATAGGTGGCGCTACTTGTGTGCGTGAATGCATGCACCCCTCTTTTAAGAGGGGGGAATATAAAAATGATAACGCATAGAAGAGTGCTTTTATAGGTTTTCTTTATTTCCCTGTACACCTCTTTTTATGGCCACGGTAATGCATTTTATTGCTATATTACGTCTATACTTGTTTAATGGCTTTTTATTCACTATTCTTATAACATATAACTTTATATACATACATATATATGGATAATGCGAGATATATACCATAATGTATTTCGGTACGAGCATATCCTTTTTCCTGTATTAAAATCTAAGTGTTAATTGCTACGTCTAAGTCAAATCGTCAATCTGTTCCTCAGTAAGAATACACATAAAATTAGAAATATCTGTAACCACCTAGAATATATAAGTAAGTTATTACGTAGCATAACTTAGATTTTAATACAACAAAAGGGAGTTTATTAATTCATAACTTACCTGTTAAATAAAAAGTGACCGAAAGTATCTTCACGTTTTGGTTCACCTTAAAAGTTATTGAATAAAATCGTTAAGTAATATACATACATATATGTATATGTTATTTTTAAGCCGAGACACAAAAATAGATATGAATAAATTGTTAAAATATTTAAAAAAAAGTTGGAAAACTCCAGAAAAATGCCAAAAACGAATGCCCCGGGTGAGGATCGAACTCACGACCTTAAGATTATGAGACTTACGCGCTGCCTACTGCGCCACCGAGGCGATAGACATCCGTATCGAAATTAGTATACTAGAGTATGTACTATTGAAATCCAGAATTATATAGGTCATACAAAAATATCTAATGTTAGTTATATCGTGCTAGATTGAGACGTAAAAAGAATGCTAACTAGCTGCCGTTCTTCCCGCTATGTCGAAGGAAGCGACTAAGGGATTAGGGTTAATAGAATCTATTAGGCGATGGATTAGTAATTTATCGTTAATATTGCAAAATCTGAATGAATTTTTATTTCATTGATATGTAAAAATGTATGTATATAGTTAGTAATTTGCCATTTAAAACCTAAACTATATACCAAACGTTACGAAGTTGTTTTGTACCTCTAACTTCTGTCCATACCTTGTAGATAATAGGCCTGAATGTCTATATGTATGTTAAAAAAGACGTGAAAACAAACAAAAATATTCTCAAGATGTTACATACATACATATGTATATGAGTACAGGTAACTTTATATGTGTGTGTAGAACTAAGAAGGAATAGAATAGACTTAACACTTTTATTGGTGAATATTTAACCTCTGTCTAACCCGAAAAGGTTTTAAGGTCGTGAGTGCATATTGTCGTAAAAGTAATACATACTACGTTGTTAATATATAAATTATTTATTAATGTCCCGTACTAGTATGGGACGTAAAAAGAATGCTAACTAGCTGCCGTTCTTCCCGGCATGTCGTAGGAGGCGACTAAGGGACTAGGGGTACATGGAATCTATTGGGCGATAGGCTAGCAACCTGTCACTAATGTTCCATTATGACATCGCAACCTATATATTCTTGCTAATAAGTGAATTAGGAGATATTTGAGATAAGAGTTCTGTCCACCCCGAAAAGGATTAAAGGACGTGAAGTATATGTAATTATTAGATCACCGAAGTAAAACATCGTGAGGAAACCTACCTGTATCCCGACCAGGTAATAGTTAGTACTTGTAAATGGCGACATGGCTTACCACCTGTCACATTGAGTACTAACTATCTGGTTAACAAGTGGGTTCGAGGTGGCCATAGAATTACATACATACATACACATCACGCCTGATTCCCTGTAGAAGGGTAGACTGAGATCACGCATCCCCATTTGTCCCGATCCTGACAGACCACTTTCGCTTCATTGACACTAAAACATTTTCTCATACACACTCGGCGGTTATAGGTACACCTAACGTAACCTTTTTTCAATATAGCGTCTATCTGACTGTTATATGTCTTATTACTGTTATATGCCTACGTAACCGCCCTTCCACTTCACTCATATAATATTCCTTTTGTTAATCTGCTATCATTCATCCGCATATTATCATATCCATAGAATTACTACCTCTGGGATTACGGAGATGGACACCTGAACCTCTGATTACCCCGAAAGGGTTAATAATCTAGAAAGTGTTTGTCTTATAACTAACTAACGACCCGCTCCGGCTTCGCACGGGTATAAAATATATAGCCTACTCCACTATTTAAAGGATGTTATTATACATATAAACCTTCCTCTTGATTCACTCTATCTATTAAAAAAAGTCGCATCAAAATCCGTTGCGTAGTTTCAAAGATTTAAGCATACAAAAGGACATAGGGACAGAGAAAGCGACTTTGTTTTATACTATGTAGTGATGTATATTATAAACTATAACCACAGATAATATAATACTTACTATAACTAAAGTCCTCTCTATACCATTCCAAAACCAACCCCGTTCTATGCAAGGGTATCGGCGAATGTGTATGCATCGCTGTATGTGTGTGAGTGTGCAGGCGATACAAAGTCATATTGGCATATAAGACCTTGTGATATTGGGAAAAAATATTCCGTACAGTACAGTGCAAGGGTGTTGGAGAATTGTTATGTAATATATACATACATACATACACATCACGCCTGATTCCCTGTAGAGGGATAGGCAGAGATCACGGATCCCAATTTGTTCCGATCCTGACAGACCACTTTCGCTTCATTGACATTCATACATCTTCTCATACACTATGTAATATGTTTACGTAAATAATTTCGTGCAAGTGTATGTAACTAGATCGAAAGATATTTAAGGACAAATAATATATTGATTTCAAGAGTAAAACGTATACAATTCGTTAAATTAAATACATAAAAAATGTGCTATTTTTTTTTTGACAAACCGCCGAAATTGTGTACTACACGAGTGAAGTTGAATTAAAATATGCAAGAGATTAATGCTTTATAGAAATTGATAAGTATAATCCTCATACACAGGGCTATAAAACAAGCAATTGTATGTAAAATAAAAAAAATGTATGTTAATATTTAAAAAAAGGATTTCAATATTTTGTCAAGAATCCCAGCATATTTGGCAATATGTGTACCTCGAAGAAAGCTTTTTCGAACTGCATTCGGTAGGGTTAGCAACGAAACTAACTTATCTTGACAAACAAAAACACTTTTACGACCATTAACCCTTGCGAGGTAGTCAGATATTCGAGTACCTTTCTATGCCATTGCGAAGTTAGTGATTCTATGGCCATCTCGAACTCACGTGTGGACCAGATAGTCAGTACTCAATGTGACAGGTGGTAACCCATGTCGCCATTTACAAGCACTAACTATTACCTGTTCGGGGAACAGGTAGATTACCTCACGATGCCGGGAAGAACGGCAGCTAGTTAACATTCTTTTTACGTCCCAGACCAGCACGGGACATGAACATTTTATGGTATTTATGTCACCTTAATGTTTGCGAAAATAACTTTTATCCTTTCGCAAATAAAATTAAATATTCTTTTCATCTTAATTCTTATGTAGTCAGTACTTATGAAACCACTATAAATTATTTGAACATATACATTAGAAAGCTGAGTTTTTCATACATACTTACATACATATATCTATATTACATCATATGCTAGTCTAGCAGATAAAAAGAATTGCAACTAGCTGCCGTTCTTCCGGACATGTCGTATGAGGCGACTAAGGGACTAAGGTCAATAAAGTCTATTGGGCGATGGGTTAGCAACCTTTCTTTAATATATTGTATCAATTTCATTACAATATTATTATTTACTTTACCTATATTAAAAATGATCAAGGAGATAAATAAACATATACATTCAAATCCTTAAATCCCTTTCAGGGTGGTCAGATCTTAGGAGACATTATAATATCTCCTAGCTCACTTTTGAGCACCTCGTTCAATAAATTCCTTTACGGATTCCGGTAAGAAAGGCAGCTAGTTAGCATTCTTTATACGTCCCAGTTACCCTTGAGAGATGATATTAAAACGCCATTAAATAAATGATATCAAACTCATTTTGTTACAAACGAGAAATGAGGTTTACCAAGAAGCAGACTTATTCAAATCTTAAGCTAAGTTTTGTTTGTGGATTTACTCGTTTATCTTCTTCTTGAGGTGCCATCTCCCAATAGGAGGTCGGCCAATCGTATGGCTTGATTTTACTTGAGGTTTTTAATCATCAAGGCAAGCTGGACTTTATTGACTGCTACACGAAACAGTGATCTTGAGCTCATATTGAACCACTTCCGAAGGTTTTTGAGCCATGAAGTTTTACGTCGGCCAGGTCTTCGATGCCGTTTATTTTGCCTTGAATGATTAGTTGGAGCAGATCATATTTAGTATTTCGCATGACGTGTCCTAGGTATTCCAGTTTCCGCCTTTTGATTGTTTTCATAATTTCGAACTTTCGAGCTTAACTCGTTTATATTAGGTCCTTATTATGAGTTATTTAACGATCTCCGTGGCGCGATCGGTTAAACACCTGAACCCTTGTGAGGTCCCGGGTTCGATTTTCGGTGGAGGCAGTTAAGAACTACGCTTTTCTTCTGCTTTCCAAACTGGTCGTTGATTATATATGCTATATATTTATTTATCTATGTATAATAGGTATATGTCTTAAATATACGTTGTACCCTTAGCACAAGTTTTAAATGAACTTACCAAGGGGCTAGTTCAATTGGTGTAATAGTGTCCTATATTATTATTTATAGTATATATTAAGTATAAAATATTTGTGAGCATCTATTTATTATTAGTATTAATATAAAAACTATTCATGCATACCTATACATTCACGTCCTTAAATCCCTTTTGAAATGTCAAATAACTTTTATGCACTCAACAGTCGTAATGTTTACATAACAGTCTGTTACTAATTGTTTTGTCATGTTACAGTTGTATTAAATATGCAAAATAGCGCAGGTGATGTGAATAGTATTACGAAGTGAATACACGCACTTTTAATGTTTTTATGCACCTGTCATGCTAATCTAGTTAATTAGTATATATAGGTATATGTATGTATTACGACTGTTAAAACAGAAGTATTGTATATGAACTTAAAGCATTCTAAATAAATTTTGGATTCAATATAAGGATCATAAATATTACTTCAATACATAGTATAAAACAAAGTCGCTTTCTCTGTCCCTATGTCCCTTTGTATGCTTTAATTTTTGAAACTACGCAACGGATTTTGATGCGGTTTTTTTAAATAGATAGAGTGATTCAAGAGGAAGGTTTATATGTATAATAACATCTATTTATACAACAACAACAACATATATTTTCGCTAGTATTCAATAAAAAGAAATCTGCTGAAAACATTGTCTTACAGAAATAATTAAATATTCATAATGATAATAATTTCATTAAACTTAAAATTTGGTACCTGTGGACTGTCCGTAACATATTAATTGTAATAATAGAATCGTTAACTTATATACGCAATTGCGGAGATAGGCCCGGAAACGTTATTCGTAAAAGGTAGTAATTTGTTGACCGCGACATTCCAATAAGAATCCCCTTACGATCCACTAGTAACGAAAAGTAGCTTAGAATGCAATTCACATTATGCAATGCTTACCACCTGTCACATTGAATACTGACTATCTGGTCAACACGTGGGTTCGAGGTGGCCTTAGAATTACTACCTTCGCGATTTCGGAGATGGGCAACTGAACCTCTGACTACCCCGCAAGGGTTAACGCACGTGAACGCGTTTTGCTTTTTGTCTATATATTATAATCACGACTTTTATTCCCAGCAGGATAGGTTGAAGCTTTCGATCATCATCTTAAGCAATATGAGAAATTCCTCATTTACTGCTCAACTATTTTTAATATAATAATAGTCCTATGCTAGTCTGAGACGTAAAAAGAACGCTAACTAGCTGCCATTCTTCCCAGCATGACGTAGGAGGTGACTAAGGGACTATGGGTAAAGGAATCTATTACGCGATGGGCTAACAACCTGTCACCAATGTTCCATATGACATTACAACCCCAATAGTTGTGCTAGAAATGACCTAGGAGATACTAAATCTCCGAGATTCTGTCCACCCCGAAAGGGATTAAAGGACGTGAATTTATATCAAAACTATAAAAGTAACATATAGATACATTCTTGTCGTTTTCGGGATGGACAGAAGTTCGGAGATATAATATCTCCTAGGTCACTTATCAGCATGAATATTGGGGTTGCGATGTCATAATGGAACCTAATAATAATACATAATAATAAAAACACTATAAAAGTAAAAAATATATTTTTGTTACATTATATAACAAACATATATACACAATTATTTATTTGATAAGAAAATAATTTGTAGTTAATGTTTATTATTAATACGTATTAATTCCACCAATTCTATTTTACAAACAAACATACTCTGCAACTATACTACCAAGTTTTATCATAACGAGAGGCTGCAAGATTCGTTCCGGGGCCCTACGCAGCTTCCGTTCCGAATTCAAATTTGACGTTTTTTTTCTCATTTTTTTTACTTTTTCCTTCATTCAATCCCGCCAAGTAATGAAGTCGGTTTTTGGACTTTTTGTACTTGAGTTTTTTAAGCTAATTACCTCTTGATGTTTATTTTAAAGAAATCGGTATTGAGATGTTGTGTGGGAGTGGATTTTGGGGGTTACGGGTTCGATTCTAACGGATTTGGTGTATATTTAAGTACAAAATTTATATAGTTTTTCGGACAGTTTATACTGTAAGTTATTTATGGTTTTAACTGGATATATTTAAACGGACACCGTGCTAGTCTAAGACGTCAATAGAATGCCAACTAGCTGCCGTTCTTCCCGGCATGTCGTAAAATGTGACTATGGAGTATATTGAATCTTTTAGGCGATAGGCTAGCAACTTGTCGTCAATATTCCATATGACATGGTAACCCCAATATTCATGCTAAAAAGTGACCTAGGAGATATTATATTTTCGAATTTCTGTTCACCCAGAAAGGGATTAAAGGGCGTTAATGTATATGTATGTACTTAAACGAAACTAAACTAAAATGTATAGAATATGCTATAAAAGTGGCAAATTCAGGCACTTTAAACCATGTCTCACATTACTCTCTGCCTATCCTATTAGGGAAGTAGAAGCGTGAATATGATTGTATGATTTTGTATGTATTCAGCATATCATTTATTCTTTGACGAGTTTCGTGGCGCGATCTAACCTAACCTGAACGCTAATCGTGGGGTCCCGGGTTCGATTCCCGGCGGTGGCAGAGTTAAGAACTACGCTTTTCTACTGCTTTCTAGTCTGGTCGTTGATTATATATGCTATATATCTATTTATCTATATATAATATGTATACATTTCTTAAATATACGTTGACTAGTACCCTTAACACAAGTCTTAAATGCACTTACCAGGGGACTAGTTCAATTGGTGTAATAATGTCCAAATATTATTATTATTATATAGAAATATACAATATGTCTCATCTCTTTATGTACACATCCTAAACTGGCCACATTTACAAAATCCCCAACCAGCACTTAGTACCCGCCCATTCAAAGCCACAGGATGGTTATTCCTTCACCCAGGCTTCAAAAGGCCCATAAACAAAGAGTTACAATATCAACAATATTCATCTTTTTAGCGATCACGAAAATTTATGGCCGTCGGTCGTAAATGTAAATATGAAAAGACAATGTTGTATGAATACTAAGACAGATGGTTACAAAATACAATCCCTTGCAAATCCCGGACTCGCATAACATACGCTTCACGACTTGTGTATACACACTCCCTTTTTATTGGGTAGTCAGACACTTGAGTGCCCATCTCCGAAATTTCGAAGGCATGTTAGGTATGGGTCACTCGAAGCTTGTTTTGCTAAAGACAGCACTCAACGTGATAGGTATATCGTATAGCCGTATATAAGCTCTGGCTATTACCTATCCCTAGGGATAGGTAGGTGTCCTCACGATGTTTTCCCTCACTGTTAGCGACTGTAAATTACGTACGTAAATAAAAAACCACATTTAAATTTCATTCATTAGTATATGTCAGAGTCGGGATTCGAACCTAGGACTTTTCCCATACGAAGTGCGAGGTCTTACCCACTGGGCTACAACCGCAATAAACTATATTATATAACTATAAGATGGTTACAAAATGCTAGTCCCGTCCTAGTACGGAACGTAAAAGAATGCTAACTAGCTGCCGTTCTTCCCGGCATGTCCTAGGTGGTAACTAAGGGTTAATGGAATCGTTTGGTAACTCTTATCAATAATATAGGGGTCGAGATTGGTATTGACAAGAGTAGTTGATAGTCCATTGCCCAATAGATTTACATAACAACGACCTCCGTGACGCGATTGGTTAACCACAGAACGCTAATCGTGAGGTCCTGGGTTGGATTCCCGGTGGAGGCAGAGTTTAAAACTACGCTTTTCTCTGCTTTCCAGTCTGGTCGTTGATTATTCATGCTATATATGTATTTATCTTTATATAATAAGTATATATTTCTTAAACATACGTTGACTACCCTTAACACAAGTCTTAAACGAACTTACCAAGGGGCTAGTTCGATTGGTGTAATAGTGTCTCAAATATTATTAATATAAGCAGTAACAGCAATCTCGGAGATGGATACCCAAACCTCTGTCTACCCAATGTCGTGAAAGTGTTTGTTTTTCAAACAAGCTCAAAATTTATGGCCATTTTTATTTACGACTGTTGGTTTGTGGCTTTTAGAACTGACGGTTATGGCGCCCAGCGAAATGTTTAAGGCCTCTGACCATAGAGTTTTATACAATAGAAAAGACCTTATGTAAAGATTTAGAAGTAAAGTTATAAGAAAGTAGGTATATATAAGGTATCTACTAAATATAAGTAGCGAATAAGGGACTAGGGGTACATAAAATCGATTCGGTGATTGGCTAGCAACCTTTCACCAATTTTTCATAGATCATAATCACAATATAGTGCTAATAAGTGACCAAGTATATGTTTTCGTGTTTTATAAGACTCTGTCCATCCGAAAAGGCATTAAGGAAGTGAATGTGTGTGTGTGTGTGTATATATATATATAGGTATATAGTTCATTCTTCATTCTCAGTTCATTTTCTAGAATTATTTCTTTTCTGAAATTTTACTTCATGAATTTCCATTAAATTTCAAAGAATATTTTATTTTCTATAAGAATAATTTTTTTATTTCACAAAAGTTTATTTTATGTAAGAATAAATCGTTGTAAAGATCCTAGTATTAAAATATCAAAAAAATATTTTTAATCTGGGTATTTATGATGCTAACCAAATTATTAAAACTAATCTTAACTTGCCTTTCATTTATAAAGAAAAAAATGAAAAGTTTAACTTATAACTTTTCCTTTAACACATGTTTGATATATAAGCCACACAAAAAAACACTGAAGAAATGTCACTACCATTAGCAGTAATCAACTATAAACACCATGTATGCACCAAGACACTTAAACTATTGTACAATGTACTTCTATCCATCCCTTAAGGAAATATATCTAACAAATACTTCAACTAACTGAATAGGTAGCAATAAAAATTCACTACGCCCTCTCGTGGCTACAAATAGGAATCTCTGCTGAAGTTTTCAGGAAAAAAGCCCGGGGGAGACACGTAAAAAACGGTTTCTAACGGTTGTCAATAGATGGCAGTAATAAAAGTAATGTAATAACATTTGGGAAATTGGTATTTAGTGAAAGATTTATTTTGATGAGTAACTGAAATGTATAATCAATTCTTTTATGCTTGTTGGGGTGGGCAAAACTATATATACGGCTACTATAACAGTTCCTTTTTATGTATACATAAGCTTGTTTGTCTTAGTTATTGTAATGAAATGTAATATTCAGTAAAATGTAAACATAAGTGTGATTGTCTTAATCACTGTAATATTAAGTAAATAAATAATACATGCACTACTAGCATACAATACATACGCATCTATTTATTTATAACACTTAGTATTCATATTAAATGTTTGGTGCAGTCTTTTCTGTGGCGTACCTCGCCAGAGACTTCAATGCAATTTTCGAATTTTCGAAGGCATGTTAGATATGAGCCACTCAAAGCTCGCGTTTCACTAGATTGACAGCACCCAAGGTGATAGGTAGTGAACCGTATGACCGTATACAGGCACTGGCTGTTACTGTTCCCGAGGGGTAGGCAGGTTTCCTCACAGTGTTTTCCCTCGCCGTTAGCGACTGTAAATTATGTACGTAAACGAAAAACACATTTTTCAATTTCATTCATTGGTAGGTACAGGTTAGAGCCGGGAATCGAACCTAGGACCTTTTTCAGAAGAAGTCAGAGGTCTTACCCACTGGGCTACAGCCGCTATTGTATGTATGTGTATGATACTTATATTTTATAATTATTTTTCGGACTAGCCCCTTGGTAAGTTCTTTTAAAAATTGTGTTAAGGGTACTAGTCAAGGTATATTTACTTATTCTGTAATAAACAAAAAAACGCGTTCACGATCATTAACCCTTGTGGGGTAGTCCAAGGTTCAGGTTTCCATCTCCGCAATTGCTAAGGATATGTATTAGATAAATACATATAATAGATAACTACGTATAAATACATATAATAGCAGATTGACAAAAGGAATATATATGAGTGAAGTGGAAGGACTGTTACGTAGGGGCCGGCCTAATAAGACGTTTAACAGTCAGATAGACGCTATATTGAAAAAAAGTGACGTTAGGTGTACATATAACCGCCGAGAGTGTATGAATGTCTATGAAGCGAAAGTGGTCTGTCAGGATCGGGACAAATGGGGATCCGTGATCTCTGCCTACCTCTCTTCAGGGAATCAGGCGTGATATGTATGTATGTATGTTCGTATAAAGAATAAATAAGTGTGTATGTATCCAATGTTAGTCGAAATCCCGCACAAACCTTAAAGACAAGGAAGCAATTAATTTAAAAGAGCATCGTCTTCCAAGCATTGCATCATTAATATAGGCGAAACTGCCACGACCATTGGGGAGTATTCTGGTTAACGAGAAATGAGAGTGAAAATTTACGGGATAGTTTTCAAAGAATAATTGAGAAATAAATTTATGGAGTAAATTGATATATTAATGATAACTTAATCCGTTAATATGTAAAAAATAAGCAGATTTTGTTGAATTAGTATTAGGAATTTAAATGGCTGTGAGTGAAGCTAGGGAGATTTGTCAGGAATCAGGATCGTTCCAGGTGGCGATCGATAGGCTCTACCTATCGTTTTAGGGACGTACAAGCGCGAATATATGTGTGTATGTATAAATAAGAAATATTGGTGTAGCTAGCTTATTAGTTAATAGATTATTTACATATACATATAGATAAATAAATTCGAAAAAAAAAGACAAACAAATTAAAAAATAAATTCTCTTTACTAAAATATTTATTCCCAAATCATTAATAAATATATTTGTCCTATGATATGCAATGATGTAGATCATTGAAGTGGTGCGTCAGAATCAAGACAAATGGGGATCCGTAATCTATGTCTCTCTGTAGGGTAACAGCATTAGGTGTGTGTATGTAGATGTAGAATGTAGGAAAGTACTTGTAAAACTAGAATAAATTCTTCAAATAGCCTAGCTAATAAAATTATGAAATAAACAACAAATCTCCAACAACAAATTATTTTGACCAAAACATGCCAACAATAAATATATATTTGACGTGTCATTGTAAAAGCCAACACATTCAACCAAACCTCAACTTACAAAACCAGAATACACCCCGAATCGAGATTATACAGGCTGATGGTGAAAAATTGTCGTTTCCTCACATTTTTTGCTTCTCAGGACATGTCACACGCCCCCGCCTGTTAAGGCTTTTCTCTATTAGGGATTATCTCTGCCTGCCCCTCTCGCCTTTGGGGGATTGTCAGCTGTGTCGCTTAATCGCTTTGCGAAGGATTGGTAACTAAGCTAGGGAGTTGGGTTTTGTAATCAGCTGTCTAGTGTATGTTTAACATAAACATACGCTTCACGACTTGTGTATACACACTCCCTTTTTTATTATGGCGGGGTAGTCAGAGGCTTGAGTGACTATCTCCGAAATTCCGAAGGCATGTTAGGTATGGGACATTCGAAGCTCGCGTATCACTAGATAGACAGCACCCAACGTGATAGGTAGTGAACCGTATCGCCGTATATAGGCATTGACTATTACCTATCCTGAGGGATGTGTGTATGTTTATATATGTATATATTAACGTCCTTTAATCTCTTTAGGAGTGGACAGAACTTTGGAGACGATAAAAGCTCCTATGTAAGTTTTAGCATGAATATTGGGGTTGTAATGTCATATGGAACATTGGTGACTGGTTGCTAGCCCATCCTCAATAGATTCCACTTACCATACCATACCATTAGAACGTTACAATAGATCCATATTGTAACCTTCTAAGCTACTCAGACCTGAAGTGTATGTATTATGAGAATAATCAAACATCAAACATGACATCAAAAAAGAAAGAAACAAAAATCTTTATTCACTAATATACAAAAACACAAACAGGGAAAAAATAAATGTAAAGAACACCGTTGATGCAGTGAAACGCTAAAAAATCTAAAAGATATTCTCATGTCTCTGACATTCTGTCCACTCCAAAAGGGATTAAAGGACGTGAATGTATATGTATGTATGTGCTTTTATATTCGTTCGTATAGCGTTATTCAACTAAACATATTATTAAATTGTGAAAATAATAAATGTATATTAGGCATGTTTCCTCTAGTTAATTTATGGTACTTATGTTGAGTGATTTGTCAGGATCTTTCAAGGTTGCCACAGTAGTCTCTGGCTATCCCATGGAGTAATCAATAAGAGGAGTGGGCGTTACGCAATATTTGTATGGAAACAAGCGTGGCATTACGCGGGGTGAAGCGAGGTACGCGAGAAGTAGGGGGATATTACGTCCAATCAAAATATGACATCGGCAAATCAAATCAGGTATCTTTTTCTACTACACACACCTTTACACCTACACCTTTCGCCGGGTCCTCTTTATATTTGGCTCGTGGGCTATCCCGATCTTTAATATAATAGAATATTGGTGATAGGTTACTAGCCTTTCCCCCAATATATTGTCATCAAGTAACATGTTGGAAAGAATTGCAGTTAGATAGCTTTCTAATTCCGTCTCGGACTAGCACGAGACATACTTGTGACCTTAGAGATGTTATAATAATAATATTGTAGGACCTTATTACACCAATTGAACTAGCCCCTTTGTAAGTACATTTACGACTTGAGTTAAGGGTAAGTACTAATCAACGTATATTTAAGAAATATATACATATTATATATAGATAAATACATATATAATCAACGACCAGACTGGAAAGCAGAAGAATAGCGTAGTTCTTAAATCTGCCTTCACCGGGAATCGAACCCGGGACCTCACGATTAGCGTTCAGGCGTCTAACCGATCGCACCATGGAGGCCGTGAAACCTATTTCTTTATATCTCCGAGGTTCTGTCTTCTCCAAAAAGGATTAAAGGACAGGTATGTGTATGTATGTAAATACATTGGATTGGTTAATACTTTTGTCAAGTTAAAATCTAAGTTATTTTGGTTTTAATTGAAATACAATATTGTACGCCAGAAGAGGCAGCCCATGCTGAGACTAAGTAATAATTGTACACCCTATTTACGCATGTTTCATAAATAAAGTTTCTTTGTCGTCGTCTTAACAGAAGTAAAATCTTAAGCAAATCTATAACTGTTAAATAAACTAAGGGGCCAGTTCAATCTCACAATCAAACACATTTATCCTACTGTCACGCCAAATCCAACAAATAGGTCGGTGCCATCAAAACCTCCTTGCTGAGAAGGCGACGCCATGATTGATGACGTCACGCGATGACGTCACGACCGGAAACGACGATTGCGGAAACGGCTTTTGAGAAAAATCGAGGGTAGGCTAACGTGTTTTAGGATTAAGAGGGATTGGTAGAAGCTTATACATACATATACATCACGCCTGATTCCCTGTAGAGGAGTAGGCAGAGATCACGGATCCCCATTTGTCCTACTGACAGAGCACTTTCGCCTCATTGACATTCATTCATCTTCTCATACATACTCGGCGGTTATAGGTACTCCTAACGTCACCCTTTTTACAATATAGCGTAGTCGTTTCTGACTAGAAGTTTATGTTTTTAATTTTGTTGCAATATGACCGTAAGACATTTCGGGGTAGTCAGAGTTTTAATTTTTTTTAATGGAGCATTTTCATAGTGTTTGATCACTCAAAAGCCTCTTATCAGTTATCATTTTAAACCAGATAATTAGTATTTACGGTTACTGGTGGTAGACCATGTCTTTTTGTAGTGATTTTTTATTATCTATTATTACATGTCAGCAGGTTTCCCCACGATGTTATCCCTCAATTAAAAAAGGGTAGTATTTAAACGTACATCAAATAATATGAAAATATTCACTAAAAATACTGATTAGTACACCAAAATACAGTCCCAACCCAAACCTAACCTTTGCTGTGCGATTAGCTATATCTTGGTGTACATTTCAGTATTTTTGTTATTTTAATTATGTTCCATTAACGGTTCTTCATTATTTGTGAATATTGACACTTGTGTGTGATTTAGTAATTATTCATTTAAAAAAAAAACATTTCACTCAATGGTAAGTTAGAGCTTCTAATCTCTAAATACAGTACTTAATAAAAATGAATGAAGCTAGAGAGATTTGTCGAATCATTCAAGATGTCCTTACAGTCTCTACCTATTCTGTTAAGGAAGTAGAGACTTAAATTCTATATGTATATATATATATATATATATATATATATATATATATATATATATATATATATATATATATATATATATATATATATCTGTAAAATAACCTTTATGTTCCTAAATCTCTTAGTCACCTCCTATTACATTTCGACAACTAGTTAGCAATAAAGACAAATCTCACTACTAATTAGAATCGAATCGAATGAGTGCGATACAATAATCGATACATCGATCACGCTGTCCCCTAGTGGGTGGATTATAAAAATCTTGTGGCAACACTGACATTGATTTATGGATGGCTAGGGAACCAATGCTCAGGGTATAATAGTTGGTGAAGGAATAGCTGTGATTTTGGTGAGAAAAATTTAGGACAAGGACAATCGTTGTCATAATTATATTAGTCATTATCCCTTGGTTCTTATATTATATTATATATTATAGCGAATTTAGTAACTTATTTTTTAGTAACTACTATTATTTTTTAGTACTTACTTTTTAGTACTTCTTTAAGTAACTTATTTCTTACCCATGTCTTGACCAGATAGTCAGTATTCATTCTGGCCGGTGGTAAGCCATTTACTAGCAAGTAGTTTTCCTCACCGTAGTAATTTGTGCATTGCGCATGTAGTCTTATTGCGAAAAAGTACATAGTACAAGAAATTTGAACCCAAATCCTACTGATATAGAGCCAATCTCCAAACAACAGAATACAAATTAGTGTATTATTTATCAGTAGTGATGACAATAATCATTAGGCACAATTTACAAACTGTATATAAACCGTACATATCTTGTGATTATTAATACATCACGTAAAAATAATACATCACTGCCTACAAAGGGGTACGTAGAGAATACAGAACCATGTAGCTCCTAATTCTTGAAATACCACATTTTTCTTACAAAACACATCCATTTCAACACATAACCTATCTATCTTATATCTTAAGCCTGATATCCAATACGAAAACTAGACAAAGCACCCATCGAATCAATTGTATTAAAAATTAATTTTCCTCAAGCACCTACTCGCTAAACGATGTTGTTTCCATTGAAACAGGAAATAAAAGCATGAATAGACCATTCAAGAGATCGCAGCTAACTGGGCGATTTGTGCACGTAGAACCAACGTGACGCGGTTTGTAGGGGCTTAGGCTGGAATAGAGGTGGCGAAGTCTAAGATTTCAAAGCGGTTGGGATAGGTGATGTGGTTTATTATAAACTAATATCGAAGGATAACTTTGCCCAGTGGATACAGAATATAATGAATAGATTAATATTTTTTAACATAAATGTTGGGGCGGTGAAATAATGTTAGTATTAAGCATGCAAAGGTATTATTGAGTAACTCTCGCAACAATAGTTTTTTGAAGGAATAAGTTTATTTTGAACGCTTATTCGTAGTTTCATATTATAAATATTATTTCACATTTCTTTGTTACTAATTCATTCATATTACCTTTCTTTTCTAGTTATCTATTTCTCTTCTGTATGATGACAGTAAAAGTGCAGTAAAAGCAACTTCATTAGCACAGAACGCCTAAAATTAATTCTCACTGTTTTATTAATATTATGTATTAAAAGAGTTCACGGCAGTTACACTGCACTATAATTATTATTATTATATAATAGACTTAGCTACTGCATTAAAGTAATTTTGTTAATACAAATCCCCAGCTCTTAAACATTTTTATTCTAAGCTATTTCAAATCTCATTGTCACAATGTAAAACGCCAAAAAATCAATTAGTTCCCTCACCATCGCGAAATATGCGGCCAGCCTTATCGGCACACGATAGGAAATTGGGTATCGGACAAAAAGCCAAGACAGAAATTGATAATGAAAATAAAATAACAAGATAAAAAACCGAATCTTCGCCCCTCGAGCGTCGCTGTGGAAAATCGGATCCGATCGTGCGGAACCATTTTAGAGTAATCCAAACAGGTTACTGTTTTTTCGAGCATTTTTTTCCGAGAATTTTTGTGTTTTTTCCCCCTTTTTGCCCTTTTTTCTCCACTCTATCTCTCCCAACACGAGCTGGTGTCAAAGACCTTAAGATGTCATCTTAGCATAACGCAGGCTAATTACGGGTTTTTTAAGTTTCGAAAGGTTGATGAAATGAAGTTTCGTTGGTCAGGTGGTAAAATTGGTTCTAACAGTAATAGTCCAATTCGGTTTTAGAGAGTTTTGTATAAATCTTAAGACATAATATTAAATGGTGTCATTTAGGTAAAATATATGACTGGTTTTCTTGTAAGACAAGTAATGGATGATCCAATTTAGAAAATGTAAAACCTTATAGATAAAAAGCGAAATTAGTATAATAATTCGGCTTAACCTTTTAACAGTTTAATTAATTTCTAAGAACACTTATCAAGCACACCAAAGTTTAAGTTAAAATATGAACTATAAATCAATCTTTCAAAGTCTTTCAAAGCTTAACCAATAAACTCAAAGTCGTTTTAAATAATGTCTTAATTAACACCATGCAGCATAAAAGTCTGAGTCCTAGTCTGTGACATATATAATGAGCAAACTAGCTGTCATTCTGCTGTATAGAGTTAAGGAACTAAGGGTCTATTGCGTTGGCTCCTAAATGTACTCTACTTTTGATAACTTTACAGGACAGTGATAATAAGGGAAAACGTTATTTTTTATGTACTTATAATTAAGAAGATTGTACTACTACTACTTTTTGAAGTTATAGTAGTATGTTATAGTAGTATTAGTAGTAATATTATAGGGCCAAAGCGTAAAGCATGAGTTAGTCATATCTGTATTCAGTATTCAATGTGACAGGTGGTAAGCCGTGTCACTATTTACTAGCATCGACTATTGCCTGTTAAGAGAAATAGATAGGTATACACACGATGTTTTTCCTCACCGTGGGTAGTAGTTTCCACAATATTTTTACTACAGAAATGTAGGTACATAGCAAATCCGAAATGTTCATTTTGATTGCTACTTGCTACGGGGCATGAACCCTGTACCTACTGCTACAGAGTCAAGCCCTAATCGCGATGAATCATGGTAAGGAAACAAACTATAAAACAGTAGAAAAGTGTAGTTCTTAACTCAGCCTCCACAGAGAATCGAACCCGGGAACTCGCATAGCGTTCAGGTGGTTAACCGTTCACTCCACAGAGGGGAATGAATGATAATGAACGAATGAATTGCATGCATATTACCTTAATTTGACGTAGGTTAGTCGTTGGTAGTTTGACTCTGTATCAGTGGGTACAGGGTTCAAATTTCGGAGCATTTACTAATCGATATTTAGATTCCTGATTTGCATTTGTACATTTATGCGAAATAAATATATGAGCATGTATGAGAAAAGTAATGGATGTGAAGTAACAGACTTTTGTCATCCGTCCAGTCGGTGATCGAGAGTCTATGCCTATACCCTTAGGGACGTAGAGGCGTGAATATACGTTGCATACCAAATATCCAACAATACGTTAAGCGGAAATATACGAAAATATGGAGAGAAAATCCTCTGTTCCTTGAACAGGTAATAGTTAGTGCTTGTAAATTATGACATGGCTTACTACCGTCACATTGTGTAGTACATATCTGATCGACACGTAGGTTCGAGGTGGCCATAGAATTACTACTTTCGCAATTGAGGAGATGGAGACATGACTCTGATTACCACGCAATGAATAATATTTGTGTTTTTTTTCTTTTTTTAAGGTTATACAGTTTTTTTTTGTTATAAAGTATGAATCTTACCTTAATAGGTGGTGCGTAATCCACAGCCATCATACAATCACTGTTGACGCCTGCCTCAGTCTTGATCATGGGGGCGCCGTGGTGGTACAATTGCCCCATCTGGTGGTGGTGCATACCACTGTCCCCTCGGCTGTACCACGCTGTATACATTTTGAAGCACTAAGTCTAGCACTAACACATTTTTCTAGTCTAGAACATTTTTAGGTCTAAGGTCACGCAAGGTATCGGTCGATTGTCGAGTTTGGTTTTCGTGGTAGGGACTCGCTGACAGCTGTCATTGGGTGTCATTTTGACAGTTGTTTGACAAGTTTTTTGGTTGTTTAGTTTGAGCACTATTTTGTTAATTATTTTTTGTTTTATTGCACAAAAACACTTTGGTTGTAATATTTTAGTCATATGGTCCGATTGGTAGGTGTTTTCGGTCGTTTCAACGGCATCTGAAAATAAAATAAAGATATAATTAATAACAGTCATATTATTAAGAGACCCAGTTGGCATCACTACATAGTATAAAACAAAATCGCTTTCATTGTCCATATGTCCCTTTGTATGCTTAAATTTTTGAAACTACGCAACGGATTTTGATGCATTTTTTTTTAATAGATAGAGTGATTCAAGAGAAAGGTTCAGATGTATAATAACATCCATTAAATAGTGGAGTAGGCTATATATTTTATACCCGTGCGAAGTCGGAGCGGGTCACTAGTTGCAACATAAATTAGATAAGACTCATTGAAAAAATGATAATATTATACTGTAGTAAAGTGTAGTAATACTGGATTTTAATAAAAATGTAATATTTCGACGTAGCTCAGTTGTTTGGGGCTTGACTCTGTATCAGTGGGTACAGGGTTAAAACCCCGGAGCATTTACCATTGAAAATGATGATTTCTAATTTCGTACATTTCCACAATAAAAATACTGAAATGTTCACCAAAATATTTGTGAAATGGGCTGAATACTACAGCGAGAGAAAACATCGTAAGGAAACCTATTTGTTCCCAGAACTGGTAATAGTCAGTGCTAGTAAATGGTGTCACGGCTTACCACCTGGCACATTGAGAAGGGTCCATAGAAGTACTACCTCCGCAATTGCGGAGATGGATATACGAATTACACTTAAGGGTAATGGTCGTAAAACAGTTTTATCTTTGTTGTATTTTTAATTACTAGATTACAAAAATGCTGTATATTAATTATATATATTTTAATTGATAGTCAAATTTTACTAATACACTTAGATCCATAATTGACTTCCTAACGATGTACTAAACACTCATCCAATCTAGCTTAACGCACTTTAACATAATTTAAAAGTACTGAAAGTAAATGAGAACTATCATTACAAATGGATTTCCATTTTATTCCTTTATCATATATCAATTCATAACATATTCCAAGTAGACCTTTAAAAACCTATCGCAATCACATGTACATAAACTAGAAATAAAAAAATAAAATAATTGAAAGCTCATCAAAATTATTGAAATGTACACCAAAATATAGCTAAACGCACAGCAAAGGTTAGGTTTGGGTAGGGACTGTATTATTTTGGTGTACAATCCAGTATTTCAGGAGTGCATTTTCGTATTATCTGATGTTACTTTAAACACTATCCAAGAAAAAATAAAGGCATTTAGTCATTGATAGTTAACAACCTATGTCGATAGGTACTTATGAAATAAATTGAGAATAAAGCAAATATATTAAAAATATGTAAAAAGGAATCGATTCGGCATGATATGATAAAAAAAAAAATTTTGTATTCAATACAAGAATCATAAATATAACTTAACGAAATTCAAAACTAAAATATTTTTTCTCTAAGATAATCTACATCACCGGTAATATATCAGTACCTAATATAAGTAAATACAACAAGAAGACTGTATAAAAACCTATGCCTACATAACTGTCACCTCCTTTGCTAGTCTGGGACGTAAAATAATGATAACTATCTGCCGATCTTCCCGGTATGTCGTAGGAGGCTATATCTTGAATGGAATCTATTGGGCGATACCCTAACAACCTTTGTCACCAATGTTCCATACGATATCACAACTCTTATTCATGCTATAAAGAGACCTAATGTCTACTATATCTCCGAGGTTCAGTCCACCCCGATAGGGATTAAAGGTCGTGAATGTATTTACATACAGTTAGTTTAAATCCCCAATCAAAAAGGACAAGGATTAAATGTAATTTAATAGGCAATGGGCTAGCAACCTGTCACCAATGTTTCATATGACATCACAACCCTAATTCATGAACGAAAAACGAAAGCATTCACGACCTTAACCCTTACGGGGTAGTCAGAGGTTCAGGTTTCCATCTCCGCAATTGCGAAGGTAGTACTTCTATGGACACCTCGAACCCACGTGTTGATCAGATAGTCAGGTGGTAAGCCATGTCGCCATTTACAAGCACTAACTATTACCTGTTCGACGTAATAATTAATGATATAACTTTAAAAATATTGTCTCTAAAGTTCAATCCACCCTGAAAGGGATTAATTAAAGGACGTGAATATACAGACACCTTACATTATCAAATACCAACTTAACACGCAAAGTGCAGAATAGTTCTATATTTAAAATCAGAGAGGGCGTGTCTATTGAGGTGGAGGGCGGAGCTATTAGGTCATTCAACTCTCTATAAGTACTAATTTCATTTACTCGCTATGCTTATGCGTTAGGTACTGGTAAGGTTAAGAATTTGTTTGTGAATGGCTTAGGTTCGAATACAACAACTTGCGGGGTAGTCAGAGGTTCAGGTATCCATCTCCGCAATTGCGAAGGTAGTAATTCTATGGACACCTCGAACCCATGTGTTGACCAAGTCAGTACTCAATGTGACGGTGGTAAGCCATGTCGACATTTACAAGCACTATTACCTGTTCGACGAATAGGTAGGTGTCCTCACGTTGTTTTCCCTCACCGTATAATACGATGCATTTCGTGTGAGCCGAGCCCCAAACAACCGAGCTACGTCGAATTAATAATATATTCGAAATCTAATATAATATACATTTTCCTGAGGGATCTTATCTCTACCGCATTAATTCTGCTTTCATGATTCTTCTGCCAAACCCAGCACTCACTACCATACATAAGCGTGAACCAGAATAATATGAATAGCCAATCGCGTCCGTTCTGACACCAACTGACTATACATCATAGCATTCATTCATTTGACGACCTCCGTGGCGCGATTGGTTAGCACCTGAACGCTAATCTTGAGGTCCCGATTTTCTGTGGAGGCAGAGTTAAGTACTACGCTTTTCTTTTGCTTTCCAGTCTGGTTGTTGATTATATGTGTATTTATCTATGTATAATAAGTATATATTTCTTAAATATACGTTGACTAGTACCCTTAACACAAGTCTTGAACTTACTAAGGGTCTAGTTCAATTGCCTAGTAGCGATCTAAATATTATTATTCACCGCATTTCCTTTCTTCACTCTTCTTTCAATATAAACCTCACATTTTCCATCTCTCGTAAACAATATAATAATTCTAATATAGGATATGTACTTTGTGAAATAATACCTAATTCATTTTCATTGCAATATCCTACAATATAATATACACGAAGTAGACCGCGTAGAACTTATACAGATCAAATTTGAGACATTCTTCTCAAGGCGGGTGTACGTAGTGAAGAACAGAAGATCATGTATGAGAAGGTTTATCGGTGTATGAAGCAAGAGAGATTTGCCACCCGTTCCAGGTGGCTTTATAGTCTCTACCTATCACTGGGGACGTATAGGCGTGAATATATATATGTATGTATACAATATATTAGATTAGAGAGATACTAATTAACTGCTTATTATGTCGGTAGAATAGGATGAAAAATCAGGCACTAATATTCCATAATATAAAACCTAGATAGTTAAGTACTTAAATGTATCCATAGGTCAATAGGCTTTAAATATTAAAATACTAGTATGTTAGTATTTAGTAGCAGAGATGTTGAACCTATGAAATCATTGTCCCCGTGAAAGGATTAGACGTGCGGTTTTGTATTAATTAAATATTGGTGAAAGATTGCTAGCCCAACGCTTAAATAATACCGCCGGGATCACCCGGTATTCATTATTATACTTAAATGTAAGAATAACAGAAAAATATATCGATTATATCCATTTTTATTATACTAACTTCAATCTAAGTACATATAACATAAAAATATATCGAGTTTTGTCTTTAGAAAATATAGCCCTAATGCAGTTATTGCAGAAACATAATAAACACAATATTCACAGCAACCAAAGTGTGAGGTTGTATTGCCTATTATACCTATTTATTACTATTGTATATTATAATAATAACAATTTTCTTATGTTGGTTGTTCATTCATACATGCTATACCGACTATTCTGTAGAGAAATAGGCAAATAGCCCTTTTCCCGATCCTCACATACCAATTTCCTTTCATTACCATTCACACACCTCCTCATACACACATGGCAGTTATAGATACATAGTCTCTTTAGAAAAACCTGCAAACTAGTCCGTCAAAGCAAGAATAGATTAAATACTCACATGTCTGCATGTACGTATGTTAATTAATCTAATTACAAGTTTTATTTAAAGTCACTTGAACGGTCAATTACGAATTAATTTATTGTTTTTGTTAAATA